>WEIU01002348.1:1300255-1319786 GCA_013389925.1 Aegithalos caudatus | reverse complement strand
AAAAAAAAAAAAACAAACCCAACAACAACAACAACAACAAAACACCCAAAAAACTCTCAGCATACCTTCTTCAATCTAGCCACCAGATTACCATCACTGCCAGAGGGAAAGCATACAGCTTACAAGGGAATGGATTCACCCTCACTGGCAATACAAAACTAATATGTTACTCACTTATTCACAAAAAAACCCAAACAAAAGAGAACTAAAAATCAGAAAAAATAAAGTTTTTGTGATAGGACATGAGATTTTTATGCTGCCAATGTCTAGAGTGTATAAAAATTCACTCCTATGTCCATTCCTTATGCTCAGATTTTTTTCCTCCAGTCTCTCTACTAAGTAACCCAGCTATTGGCCTCTAAAGCTCTTAACAGCCAGTTTCCTGCAGTTTTAACCACTCAAATATCATTAACTTGGGAGAAAAGTAAACTGAGCTGTGCTCAAAGCCAGTGCAGTTATCTCTGCAAGAATGAAGGAGGAGGAATGGCCCCATCACCTGGGCTGTGCTCCTGGGCTGTTTAGGCTAAGACAGAACTGAAGCAGGAGGGCAAAGATCTCACATCACATTTTGAGGGGACCAAAAAAAAAAAAGAAAAAAAGAAAAAAAATCAGACATGAGTACATCCAATCCAACACAGCACATTCCATCAAACTCAACAGTAATTCCTTGATCCCCTCATGATGTGTCAACAACTCCAGAAATATGCCAGCTATGACTTTTTGAAGAAGGCAAAGAAAAAGGGATTTCAGGTGATGCTTCAGAATATACAGCACCTGACTGCTTTATTAGAAGATATTAATAATTTCCCTTACTTTACTTAATTCATAAAACATTCTCTCTACTGCCTCCAGGGTATAAAAGATCAGTGATTCTAATAAGAGTTTCACAAATTATACATCAGGTTATTTCCCAGGTCACCCATAGCATATCTGCATTATCTCTGTAAAGGATTCTCAGGGCAGAGGGGACACAGCTCCTGGCCCTTGCAGCCCAGCAGTTCCTCCTTCAGAAAGGACACCACGGAGAGAAATCTGAACTGAGACTGAAATCTGGCCCAGGCTGCACCTTCCATACTACATAAACCACCTATAAAGCAGAAGAATACAAATAGTATATTCTTCTTAAAACAATAATAACCATAAAGAGTCAATTCACACCCAAACCATGCTCCCAACAATAAGACTGAGTCAGATTATTTAATCACACCCAGTGATTTATCCAGGGCAAAGCAATGATAAGCCTTCACTTTGAACTAAAATTCTATTTTCCTTGCATGGGGTCAAAATACTAATTTTACATCATATGTATTTCACATTGCCTACGTGATGAGGGTTCCATGTTTTAACTTGTACCCTTTGAAAATGTGAAAGATCACTTTAACACTTCTGTCTTATAAAAGATGGGAAGTGCACCAAGCAACACCTCCTTGGCTGTTTTTAGGATCAGTTTATTCTCTCACCCAGAGCACAGCTCAGCCAACACCCACAGAATGTGCCTCATTAGCTTAATCAGGAGTCACCCTCAGACTCTGCTCCCTGGCAGCAAGTGAGCTCCAGGAAGCTGGGCTGCTATTTAACCTTGTCACCTGCACTTCTGAAAGAGTTTTCTGCACTTGAAAGGGAAAATGTTCCACCTCAGTGCTTGGGGTTGCAGTTTCTGCACAGGGGTTTGCCATGTGCTGGCTCTTGAATTCCATGTAAAGCTCAGGGCAGGCTGGCAGAGGAGCCCCTAAGCCACCCCTCTGTGCTGGGATCCTGCTCCTCTGGAGACCCTGACATGGTGAAGAACAAAACTGGAAGTTTAAGAAGCAGCTACAAAGACCACTTCAGGCAGGTACTTGACCAAAATTCCAGTTGCACCTTCAGCTTGGGCTTCCCAGCTCCAGAAAAATGACATCTAATAAAAACATTTGAAAAACAACCTCTCATTATTGACAACTGCTCTGGATACTTTTATTGATTATATAAATATCCAGTCTTTCTGAACACTGAGAGACTCCTGACTTTGCCAGTTTTCTGGGGGAAATTAATCCCATTACTTTTTCTCACTGCTTGAAAATGCATTTTCTTTTATCAGGTTTTAATTTGCCACCTTTCAGCTCCATTGAACATCTTTGTTGTTGCCTTGCACAGACAGGGAAAACAACTCCCAAACAACTCCTCCAAACCATTCATTCATTAGATTCTGTGCTTTCAAATTGTCAACTCTTCTTCAGCTGCTTTTTAAGGTCAACAAGTCCAATCATCAGTTTTCCAGCAAAACTGCTTCCCCAGTGTTTCACACTCTCATCACCCATGCCTGACTGCTGCTCCCATCCTGCAGCATCTCTGCCTGAACTGGGATGATGAGGAAGAAGTGAAGAGAAACAGCCAAGACACAAAGTCCTGGGTCCCCTCCCCACCTCTCTGTTACAGGGACATCCTCACCCACTCCTGGCATGCTCAGAGCAACAGGACAAGATGTTCTCCCAAAAGCTGCTGAGCCAGGGGATCACAAAAAAAAAACCCCAGCAATTAACCTCCTCATTAACCCCCCTTCAACAGCAGCAGCAGAGAACACCAGAGAAGAGGATGTATCTCTACTCCTGAATCTCCAGTTCTTGTAGTAACAGCCCACATGTACAAATTTCCTCAAATTTAAACATTTCAGAAGTTATTTTTTTACTTGAAAATAACCTACTAGCTAGTAAAGCTAATTTTAACAGTAACTGCCACTCAGTGAACACCTTCCCTTTAGTATCACTACACGCTGCAAAATTAATTCACAGACAAAATGACATTGCTTTCTTTTCTCTCTCCACTGTCTCTGCAATATTAAGTCAACAAAATCTTTCCTCAAAACTGCACTGACATCAAGAATGTTGTGCTCACACCATTAGACAAAATGTGAAGCACTGAAGTCGTGCTTCATTAAAAACAAGTGGAAAAATCAGTTTACCAGAAGAAAAACATTATTTAGCAAAGATATTCATTATACACATCTGAAAAACAATTATGATTAAATGTATGAGAAAGAAACATTCATCATCCTTTTAATTAATATTTGACCACAATATTTGCATTTTCAACAAAACCACATTTCAGAAAAGAACAGAAACACAGCATCAAAAAATCTCCTTCCTTGCAAACTAAACCCTTTGGTTTGTTTTCATAGTAACGAGCTGCCACATTTTGGAGAATGAGACAGACCATCAGCTTTTCTACTTCTGGGCACAAATTCAAAAGTACAGAATGTGATACAATCACAGAAATAACTGGGAGACAAAAGATAGAGGGAGAAGGTCCCTCCCTGCCACACAACACCACAAAAAAAGCTGGTCAATAGCAGTTAATGATGATTATCCTACTTCCATACTGCAACATATCCAGACAGAACTTTCTGAACAATTTTAAGGGATTTCAGTTGAATTTTCACCTTTGCTGTGTTCCACCTATGAGAAAGACAATCTAAAGGATAAAGCCCAACCCACCACAGGCAGAATTATAGAATTTTGACTTTGCAATCAAGTCTTCAAGAAAACAAAAAGGTGAGAACAGACCCTTTTGCACTGCAATTTTTAAGCCCACAAGACTCATTGCTAAATTTGCCCCATCTCTGGAAAAAAAGTCCATTGTGATGTGTCAAGAAATACCATCAGAACAATTTTTCTTATTCTAAAGTAAGTTAAAAATAAACAAATAAAATAAAGTCATACATCTGTTGCTATATTTGGTTCTTCTGCTTCCATTTGGAAAACACCATTATATTATTTAATAAGGTGCCTTTCAATAAACCTGGCACACTCCTGAGTTAGTACAATCTTTCTCAAATACACCTTTATCTTACCAGCCAGTGCTGTGGGAGATGATGCCATTTTCAATGGAGCCTACTATCAGCACTAAGCACACTCAGACTTGCACAACAGTTGAGGTTTGAAAGCTGCTCAAGAGATTGTCCTCCCCAACCTCCCCTGCTTTCCCCTTCTCTCCAGGAGCATATTCCATGGGATTCTTCCAGGCAGCTTCATGAACAGATCAGGCTCCTCTCTCCACAAGACCAGGGCTGTGAGCCTGCCATTGGCCTTGTTTTCCTCTCTCAGGAGTCATTTTCAATAATTTAACAGCATCCTTAACATCCACCTTAGGCTGTTTAAAAAAACCCTCCACAATCAACATAAAATCACTTGAATCCTCAAGCACAAAAAACAGGGTTGGTTCGACAGTGAAGGGAAGGAAAAAGGTAGCAGGAACAAATCACACAGTTGGAATTTCTGACTGCCTGACAATCCCTCTTCTCTCAACTTATTCCAAAAAGATGTTCCTATTTCACTTGCAACTATTACTTTTTAGACTTGTCCTTATTATTTCACCTCCAATAACAACATTTTTGAGCTTTACCATGTTCAAAGACAGCAGGACAACTGCATTGTTTTTGTCAGTGCAGTCCCAGAGATGCTCTCCATGGTTATTAATTCTCTTCTGCCTGTTGAGGGTAAAGAAGCACCCAAAAAGCAGCAAGTGATAAGTTTCTGCCTGTCTCCCTGTGCACATCAAGGATTCCAAATGCACACATAAACAAAATCAACAAGCAAGGTTATGCAGAAGAATCTCTGTGCCAAATACCTGCCTCAAAACTATGGAAGAAGTAGTACAAATTTTACAGCAGATGTCAAATCTTCTCAACTTTTTCTCTGAATCAAATTAGTTACTAATGAAACAGTTTATGACTAATACTCACTTAAGTCAAGAAGAAAATTAGGGGAAAAGCTATCAGTTCAGAACACGAGCACATCACATCAGCTGCAGATACACATAATGAAAGGAGTATATGCAAAGAAAATACTGCTGCTGAATCTTTAGGAGGCTTCAGTTTGTGAACAGGCTGTTAAAAAACAGCGTGATCACCATGTAAGCTCCTCTAGTGGCACTTCTGTGACAGGAGGAAGCAGAAGCAGCAGCTGATGTACCTGTGCAGTACAGATGGACCTTCTGCACGTGGATCTTCTGATGGTCCCAACACCTGGAGCCTCACAGAGCTTTGTGTCTCCCTGCCCACCTCCACAGGGAATTACTGATCCCATCCACCTCAGGCTGCTTGGCAAGACCAGGCTGTGTCACTTGGATTCTCCTCAGCCCAGGGAGAAGGACACTGAGGTCAGGGAGGGCAAGGCACAGTCCCATTCATCCTGTCTGTGCTCAGAGCTGCTGGGGCAGTGCCTTGGAAGCGTGAACAGAACACAAAATACCTGCTAGGAATGATCTCTGTGCCTGTGAGCACAACTCTTGGCAAAAATTTATCAACTCTTCCTCCAGAGCAGTCTAGTACATATTTGAAGATATGCTTCCCTGCAGTAGTCACCAGTGTAATTCTTCACTTTTTCCTCTTGCTTTTAACCATTTCAGTAGATGGTTAATAAATATCAATTCCTCTCCAACAACTGAGAAGAACCATTCTAGCATATCTCTCAGTTATCCAGAGCTGACTGGAAGGAGAGCCAGGAATAAATGAGATGGGGAAAAAGGACAAGAAATCACTTTGTAATTGAAAACTCAGGGCCAGCCAACAGGCAAAATGCAGAATACTCACAGAGCCACGCTAAAAATCAAAGCAGAGAAGAAATGTCTGTGGTCTTTGATTAATATTCTGCATTTGCACATCCAACAGGTTACTCCATATACCTAATTTTAACACAAATCTCTAAAAGCTTTGAATTTAAAAACAAATGTGGTACTAATCAAAAACCCTTCCTTACCAAGCCTGTGGCACAGCTTGTACAAAGACCTGTTCCTCCAGAGGGCAAAGAATGGAAGCTGTAATTGTTTTTGGGTGTGAGAAAGGAAGGAAAAAATACTGTCAGTTCAATGTGTATGAAGGAGGATGACATGAAAAGAATAAATAGGTTGAAAACTAGAGAGCTCTGAAGTTTCCATCTCAAAAGAAAAACAAACAAACAAACAAAAAAACTTTACACAAAATTTTTAAAACTTCTGAGGAACACAAGCAAATGAAGGAATTAATCTCCAGCTGAAGTCTGGGTGCTTCTAAAAGAAGGTACCTATTAAATCATCTTTTTCTTAATCAACAGTTTAATACTATAAACAGCAAACCAGCAGCATGACAAATGAAGTTTTTTAGAGAGAGCTTCTCCCTGCCTCCTCCTGTGGCACCAAAAGGCAAACAGCTGCTCGCTCTGCCTCACACACCCTGTCCTCACACTGGCACACTAATGGCTTTTCTGACAAGGCAAACTCTAATATTAGACACTGCTCTTATTAGCTCAGATCAGAGGGTGCTGTTAAACCCTGCAGGTACCACACTCTGCCGAGGTTGCTCTTTATTTCACAAATCATGTGTAATTGCCTCTTTAATATCACCCACTGAACTGAGTCGAACACAATCATTCTCCTCTAAATTCAACATTCATGCACTTCAAACATATATATATATTTCATTCTTAAAAGAATACTTTTCTTACAATAAAAATACTTCGAAAGTTGAGAATTGAAGTTATTAGACAATTTACCCCACAGATACCAACAGCAAAGAGACACACAAAGGCAACTCCTCCCCTGCTCCAACCAGCAATTGCTTTTTCCCTCTCCATGTGAGGAAACAGGGGGTTTCTGAAGTGGTTTTAAGCCCTTGTGTTTGGATGGGTTAAGCCCTTGTGTGTGATGGATATGGCTGTTATTTGCAACGCCACAGGAGCACGTTAGAAATAAGCCAGTGTTATTTATAAGCAGTGTGTTGTTCTGCACACCAGAGCAGCCCCAGAGGAACAGCATCCCACGGCAAGCTGGCTGGGAGGAGAGGTTTGATGGAAGCTTTGCACAGGCTTGGGCACATGGGGGATCTCAGTCAGGGGCTGCCAGAGCCTGGCAGGAACTGCAGGTGCCTGGGAGGGCATCGTGCAAACACTGAGACCCTCACAGGGGCATGGAAACAGAGGGGAAACAAGCAGGAGCTGGGCTGAATTCTGCATTCAGCAGTAAGGAAATTTCTGTGGTGTCTGCTGTGTCTGATAGCAGAGCATTTTGAGCAGACCCAGAAATGACAGCCTGTCTGTGCTGGGGGTGGTTAACGCCGGCGTGAAGCACTTGCTCAGTGCGGACTGAAAGGGGAGGGCAGCTGCTCATCACCAATGCTTACTTACACACCACTCTCCCACCAAGCTTCCTAACAGGCTGGCATGCTAATGGATAGTAAGGAATTCTTTTTTTTTTTCCTCTCCCTCTTCTCATCTTCAGTCTTACCTGCTATGTTGGAACCAATTTAATTACTGTTAAATCATCTCCAACACCGCACGCCAAGCCTGGCCCTGTATTTCTTCAAGAGGGGTGATTTTATCCCTTAGTTCCTCCTGCTTTTTCACTTATTTTCTTTTTAAACAGAAGAGATTACTGTCAAGATGCCTGAGTTTCATATTTCCCTGCCATTTACAGATGACATTAGCCTCTTCCTTGCTCATTCCTACTGAAACAATGCTGTCTCCCAGCACATCAACTTGAAAAAGCAAATGCAATTGAAGTTATCACCATGCAGCTCACAAAGAGAGATACCTGCACGATATAATTGATTCCTCTTCTGATCTCACTGGTTAACAAAAATAATTGAATTTGGTACCCTTTTTAACACACTCACATATTCTTTTACAGCTCTCAGTTGAACATCCTTCCTGCTTTTGTCCTTGGTCTCATTTTCAAAAACTTTTATCTTTAGTTCACCAATCTAGCATAAGCAAGAGACTCTCCAGTCTGGGGAAAACTGGAGCACAGACAATTAAGGCAGGGGAGAAGCAGGAGGAAAAATGCAGCATAATATATGCAAATGCAGATGCTTTATGAGGACACTGTTATAAGTAACTTGTTCATGAAACTCTTCCACTCAGCAGTGCACAAGTGCAGGGCTACCTTGAGGTTTTTATGGTGCTCTTTTTAGCACTTGATCCTAAAGCAGCCTCTTAGGGGAGTTCAGCATCACCATCTCCATCTCCTGGGAGATGGGTGTGGTCATTCACCAGTTTAGAACTGGGCTAAACCACAGACCTCTGAGTTATTTTCTGGGGATCTTCTCAGTGATTAGATCATTCTTAACAAAACAAAACACCAAAATGTGCACCAGCTCTGTATAGGAAAGGATCACTGGCACTGTGCAGCCACTTCTGAGGTGGTGCCTCTCCTGAAGTCACACAGAGAAGGGTGAAACCAGAAGGAAGCAATAAAAAGCAGCAGAGAAAGTGACAAGTTTGAACATTCTCAAAGCATTCCTGTTGCATGTACTCCAAATTCTTGACATGCAAAAGTCATGAAAGACATCAGATCTAATTCCTTTCTGGTTTTGCAGAAGAAATGATCAGTACCTACCAGAATCAACCCAAATGTGGCTTTGAATTCTAGGAGTAAAAGAGGAAATCCAAAGGTGCTGCTTTGTTCCCCTATGAGGAGATCATCTCCATCCCTCTGGAGATGAAAATTAACCATTCCACCTGTAGCCACTGATACTTCATCCTATCCCTTATGTGAGCAGAGCAACTCAGAAGAAAAACTTCTCATTTTCTTCTCAAGTCAGCTTTCTGCTTGTGGAGCTTCAGAAACATTTTCAAACCAGTTCTGAGCAAAGGACCAGAGCGTTTAGATTGGAGAGGGGAAAAGGTCAAGTTTTAGGTCACAAACCCCACTATGACTTCCAGGAGCACAAAGCCAAAAGCTTCCCTGTATCTCCATTTCACACTCAGGTGAGGAGAGAAGCCACTCCTGATGTCAGAGCAACCAAAAGGCCCAAAAGTCCTTCAGTAAAAAAAACCCAGGGATACATTCACAGGATAACTCACTGAGCTGCTGAATTTATATGCAGCAACAGAACCATGTAAGGATCAAATAAAATTAATTCTGTCTAATAACAAATTAATTGTCCATGCCAACCTCTAATGTCTCCATCATCAAATGAATTTCCATGTTATTTACCCACCACAACTTCCCATGGGGAAGGAGAAAGACAGCTGCTTAGATTAAACAGTGAAACAGAAGAGCCTCCTAGACAAAGAATCTTTTCATTTTCTAAATGATTGCTCTACTCCACAACATCTTTGGAGAAATAATGTTATTTTTTTTTATTCTTTTCACAAAACCAAGATGCAAACTGCCTGATTTGATGCTGCTATTTCATTGTCTCAGAACTGCATGCACCAGCTTCTAGTGGCAAGGAGAGAAGGCTCATGCAGAAATAATGTTCCCATTACAAGAAAAATAAATTGTCAATAGACCTAAGGAAGTTATTTTTCTCATTTTATATTATTTGAGGCATGGATCACTATAGCCCTCACCTTTTATTTATCGACAACAGGAACATCTTTAAAAGGCAACAAACAAAACCCACTTTATGGGTAAAACTAGGTTATAAATTCTTCTGAAAGACCAAAAAAGTGACACATGCTGTTAGATCCCCACTGCTCTTATTTTACAATCTTATTTTAATGCCTCTAATAAAACATCAAAAATTGTCTAGTTTGACCACACCACAGAGTACCCCTCAAAATCATCATCTAATGAACAGGTTTTTCTGGGAAGTAAAAGCAAGCTTTCAGTAACAGCAATATCAACGTTCCATCCACTTAAACAATCTTCTACAATGCCTGAGGACTGCCCAAGCTTAGGAAACCAGCTCTTAACAAGAAGCTGATCCATTTAAACCTGGAGAAATACTGGGAAGACAAAGGCAAAAGAGGAGGAGACAGATTTGGGGTAACTCCAGTCTTGGACCTGACCAGTCCAACAATTCACTATTTTTGATCAGGTAAGCAGTAGCAAAAGACACAACAGACCTTTTAGAGAGAAGCTGAAGTGCTTTTGTCACCAAACACACAATTCTTATTTGGACAAGGGTTTAAAAGGTTAATACTCACAGGGTTTTCATGGGATAACTACCCAGTAAGATTTTTTGTTATTGTATATTTATATTTGTACTGGGAAATCTTTGCTAGAAGCCAACAGTAGGACTGTGCTCAGACTTAAAAGAGTTCCCAAGATCACAGTGTGATCCTACCAAAATTCTGCCCTGACTGTCCCTGCAGCCACAGAGGAAAGCAAAAAATCTGTGCACAACAAAAACCACAGAGCACAACCTGCAAGAAACCTTTCCAAAGCGTGCACGATCTATCAAACTGATGTAATTTATCCCAGCTCCAATGGTTTTTCTACACAGAGAAGATTAGGAGCAACAGAGTCACTCTTCCAAAGCAGAAACAAAACAACTTCTAGTTAAGAAATGAAGCAGATGGCCTGTGTAGATTAAAGGGAAGGTACAGAGCAGTGCACGAGCAAACCGCTGTGCCCAAATCCCACAGTAATTACCGCGGCGGCTCACTAACGATGCTGTGCCTCTGAACTGGGACAAATTAACACAAAGACACACATGCTGGTGACTTGCAGCCCAAGGGAAGGTGAATATTGTGGAGACTCAGGCGTTTAAGGCAATCAGGACTGATTAAATGCAGTAAGACAGAGGCAGGCGACGTGCAGTCCCAAGGGGAGAGGGATACGGGAAAGGATGCGCTCCTCGTCTGTCCCAGAAAACAAAATGAAAATGAAAACTGATGTTCTACATACATCCATTGTACAGACTCTCATCCCACTTGTTTTTCAGTGTTTTTACTGTTACTCCGTTTCTCTCAAACTCCTGTAAAGGCTGGAGATGAGAATCCCTGTCCCTGGGATCGATCCCCAGTCAGGATAAACCAGCACTGCCTGGCCCAGGGGTTGTGTTGGTTCAAGTGTGAGCTTCCACAAAGCAAAACTGTTTGAAACTACATCCCCCTGCATTGACTTTTCACTCCCAAACATCCTGAGCTGCCAGACCAATACATCTGGAGTGGATGCCTAATGAACACTGCAGTTTTCCCCACTGAGAGGAATGGCAGCTAACATCCCATTCCAATAAGTTCAGCCTGTTTAGCCTGTGGTAGCAGCTCATTTTCTTGGTCCTCTGGGAATAGAGGTGCAGTTTCCAGCGTGCCTTTTGGGATGTTATTGATGTTGACTTCTCTGGGCTTCAGGATGTGGCAGGCAGTAAGAATCTGCCTGGTCTGGGCCAGTGAAGAGCAATTCAATATTATTTTGTACTTCGGATGATTTTAAGCTAATGAAGGTCCTATTCTTTTTTATAACTCCCCATGCAAATGTTAATTTTTAATAAACTTTGCCCAAGTAGGATTTAAAGCTTATCTCACAAGACATATTTAGAGCAGTGCCATGGTGAAGTAATTCTGGGAAAAAAATACATACAGCTGAAAATAGGATATTTCTGCATGCTTGCTTCAAAGGCTACCAAGAGTTTTTTTGCAGAGACTTGTCATCAGACTAGTCATTGTGCAGGAGTGGAACTATTAATTAACAGCCCAAACCTGTGCTTCTCACGTGCTACAGAGGAACACCACCACCACCATGAGCTCTGTGCTGCACATCAGTGACAAAGACACCCCCAGTGACATCCCTGAAGTGCTCAAGGCCAGGTTGGATGGGGCACTGAGCATCCTGGTCTAGTGGAAGGTGTCCCTGCCCATGGAAGGGAGTTGGAATGAGTTTTATGGAGTATTAAGGTTTCTTCCAACCCAAACCATTCTGTGGTTCTACGATGTGGGAAGGCTGGTGGTGATGGAGAGGGTGGGAAGAGCAGGCAGGTTTTGTTTAAACTTCCCAGGGTCAGGAAGGTTGAGCTGATGCTAAACAGCAGCAAGTGGACTGAGCAAGAGGCTTGAGTGTCACCAGGATTCCCTTGGTGACAGGATGGAGCTGCAGAGGCTGCTTAGCACAAGCCAGGCTGGCAAATCAGCAGGAAAAAGGAACACTGTGCTTGGCTGGGATCTGACTGAACAGGGCTTTAAAAAGGTGCTGTTGCTGAGGGACAACAAACAGCTCGTTACATATCCCTGCTCAAGACCCTATAATCAATTCAAAATAATTAAGCTTAATCATGTGAATGGCAGAAGGACCTCTACACACTGTTTTCAAAACCTGTTAAACATTCTCTCTTCAAATCTCTAATCCCCACAGCCTTGTTTCTGTCCATCAGAAGTTAATTACGGGAGAGAGTTTCAAAATGCTTTAAGAGCTATCACATATCCAGGGTCATTTGTGCCAAAGACAGGGAAATGCATTAATGGAAATGGGGCTGTGAGCATCTCAGCTTCTCTGCAGCATTCACAGATTCAAGGACACAACTCCTGGCCTCTCTTTCCCACCATCAGAACCACTCAAAAAGCTAAAGCTCAAAAACCCACAGTGTTAACAAAACAGATTTCTTTAGTTCTTTCATCTGCTAATTTTTATTTATATGTATACAAGACTAAGTACCGTGCATCACTTCTTCCCCCACAATACTGCACTTGTCAGCACCTGCATTCAACCAGTCCATAGAAATTGCCAAGAGGGAAGAAAAAATAATGCTGGAGAGCTCTCTCAGCCATCAGCATTTACTATGTATTTCACAGCTTTCTTGGGACATCTCACTGAGAAATTAAACCTTTGACATCAGGAAATTAATCCTTTCCTATGTATAGGTCATCAACAGATGGCAGCATATAGGAAAGATGCTGCTTTTGAAATATTCATGTTGTTTGCTGCTCTAAGCTGCTACTTCACACTTTGTATCTTGAGGGATGGCACCCAAAAATTAAAGCCAAAATCTAATCTTGGTTTTAGGAACCTTCCCGTGGCTCTATTTAAGCTCTAGAAATCAAAATAACATTAAATTTTGATAAAAAAAAAAAAAAAAAGCCAGTGCACTGACATCAAATTTTTGAGACTCTTTTCATCTATATCTTTAAAATTACCTTCTGCTCCCAATACTCACATCCATCACCAAGAATCACAAAGTCTGAAGGTGAGGATGCAGAAGAAAGGGTCTGAGACCCACAAATCAGACACACATGGGCACTGGAGTTTTAGTTCCCAAAAAACATTCATGTTCTCTTCCCAGCAGCAAGGAGCAGTTGCATTGAGCTAAATACCTTAGAAATCCATATATTTAGAGATTCCAGAAAGGGGGTATGGCATAAAGTAGCAAAATCCACATGTAATGCCTGAAAAACACTTTTTTTTCCTCAATTCTTTTCTAATAAAATGTGAAAATGTAAAAAAAAAAAAGTTCAGCCTTAATTATCACCACTGAAAATATTCATATTCTCAGCACACAGAACCTATTAAACAACTGCTCTTCATGGCTGAAGTGCTCCTGCATGATGTGGTTCCACTATAGTCTCAAAACAGACCAACTTTTCTGAATGGAGACCATTTCTTAGACAGCAAAAGAAATATGGATCACTTTCTAAAACAATGTAACAGAAATAAAAATTGAGCATGTGGTGAGATAAAATTGAAGATTCCACTTGATATACAAAATAGGAACCTCCCTCACACACAGTACAACATAGATGGCAAAAAAAGTGCATACACATCACTGGTAGGAAAAGCTTGAGAGTAGCTCTCTCTTTTTCTTAAATGTTTTCATATTTGCCCAAAACCAATATTGAGCACATAAAAATCAGGAGTCTTACCATTTGTGTAACAGAGATCAGCATCACATACTAAAACACTTTATGTTTTAAGCACTGGTTGTCACTTCCATTTGTCAGAGCTCCTGCAAACAATGTTGTGTTGGCCCTGCCAGGGACAGGGCATCTGCTCCATGTGTGCTCCTGCAGTAAATTCTGGGAGCTCCCTGGCTTTTCTGAGCACCCATCTCAATTTCTCCCAGCCACACAGAAACAGGATTTTGTCAGCAGAGATGAAACAACACTGGTTTCCTCTGGTATGGGGAGTCAAGAACAAGTTATTCTCTGAGTTATTCTGACCTGCACAGACCTGGGTAAGCAAAACTTCAGCAGCATCTCCCCACACACCAGGGACAGCTTTTCCCTGGTGTAGCTCAGGTGACATTCACAGAGCCACCACAGGGAGAAATTCAGCCTGAGGCTTATTGCACAGCAGCATTTCATCTTGGCCAGCCCACCAGCCTGGCTAAAGAGAGGATTTGGGATATCAAATACAAGAGAAAACCTCAAACACCCAAATCCCAGAGTATCTCTGGCCTTACATCCCTTTTCAGGGCATCTTTTAAGGGAGCTGTGCTACCAAGGCAGGAGATCAGTTGTGACTTTTCAGTGTGGGTGACCTTCTCCCCCTGCCTGCCCCCAAATGAGTCTCCTAAAAAGGCTTCTTTTTTCCCTTTCCCTCATCTTTTAACTCTTTCACAAAATGTCACAGTGATTTTCAAGGCCAAAGGAAAAGCCACCTGACATCTGACAGCAAGGCCATGGTGTTTTCCACTAGGAAAACCACAAAAGGATAAAATGAAGAGAGAGGCTAATGCCAAAGAGCTGTTTCACAAAGGTCACAAGGAACACAGGGACTCCAGCCTGTGGTAAGGGCCACTTTGGGTTTGCTAAGCCACTCACTTTGTATGTCACCTGCACACTGGGGAAGCAAAAATACAGAAAACAAATTTGTCTTTAACTGCCCTAGGTCCTTAGAAGCTTAATTACCTTCAGCACCCTCAAACTATGTGGACTACCCTCAGCAGCTGACAAAACTCTTTGCCTGTGCTCAACAATACAGATGGTTTTGATAGCTTTGTTTAAAAATGCAGAGTGAGGTTTCTCATTTTCCTAAAGCATTAAACTCCCTCTTGAAGTGTAACCTGAGATCAATTTTATTTCACCTGTTATGCAGCAGTTTTAATAAAGTGCTAAAACGAAAAATATTGAAAAATTACAGGAGAAAATAATCCTCTGAAATAATGTGAAAATGGAATGGGGAAATAATAATGCAATTGGAGCAGAAAACTATTACATCCACTCTCAGTTTGCTTCCATGCTGAGCATCTCCTTTCCTTAATCTTTCCAAGAGGAGGCAACAGGAGATGCCAGTCCCCACCAAAGTCTCTGCTCCCAGCTTTGTACTCCTAGTAAAACTACTCACTCCTTCTGCAGGAAAGCACTTTCCTCTTTAGAGCAAGACAGAAAAAAAACCCCAAACCGTTAAATCTGCCTGTTTATAAAACTCCTTATGTAAAGATACTATAGTGAATGAAGTATTAAATTATGCAGTGTGAGATGTAATGGAGTGAATTATATTCAGTAAGATCACACATTACCAAAAATATGAAAAAGCTCTGCTGCTGGCTCTCAGTTGTCAAGCTACACNTTTTTTGCTCATCTCATTATTTTCTACTGTCTCCATGTGTGACAACATGCCCAGTGCTGACACTTGTCCTATTCTCCCTGGAAGACCCTACATTAGCATGTAAATAGCTGGCAGATACGAGGAAATGAAAGCAAGGAATAGCTCTTTAATTAACTTTAATCCTCTGAAAATCCATACAGCAATCTGTTCTGACAGTTTTCTACACAAGATCTTCTTAGGAGGTCCCTAAGTGATGCCTGAGGATCACTGCCAGGCTGGAACGAGGAGAAAGAAGGAACAAACCAGTTTTGGAGACAACACTGAGGCATTTTTCTGCTATTAAATGATGACTGGTGACTGCCATCTGGCATTATCAGAGCTGTCATTAGCCTGACTCTGGATGGGAAACAAAGGGATGCCATAAGCAGGGCTCAGCACATTTCCCAACCTCCTGCAGCTCCTCACAGCACACAGGCTGCACAGCCCCGCTCCCAGCCCACATTTAACACATCCTCAAGGTGGAAGGGCAAAGGAATTTCCTTGTTGGAAGTCTGGATGGATCAGCTCTAGAGCACTACCCAGCCCTTCAATCCTGAATGGCAAAAAGGCTGGCAGGCTGTAAAGGAGTGAGTTGAAATCACTCCTCAGTGGCTTACAGCTTCCAAATGTGACAAGTGCTATTCATAATCCTCTATTACAAGGAAATTTCAAACAAATTTTTGTGTGTTGGGGGGAAAAAAATCCAAGGATAAATGGAAGGAGATGCAGTGGCACAGCTTTTGGCAACACAAGATTGTCAAAGAGCTCCTACCTGCAAATTAGATTTAGCTCTGAAAGTGGTCTAATAGTCCCATTCCTATAAATTCATATTCTGCCAGTTGAATCACACTAAGTATAAAGACTGCATGTCATCACAATTTCCCCCCTCAATATTATTAATGCTATAATATCATGAGCAGACATCTCACTTAATTCCTCACATCACATTCCAGGGCTAAAACATACAGAAAAGATCCAGCACGGCAACTTCAAAAACTTGGTGACTGATAATGCTCAGAAGAATGCATCCTTTTATGAATATGTGAGCATGAATTTCAATAAAATGACCTTTAACATGACAGATTCCAGCTGAAGAAAGAAGGAAATCTCTACTGACACATAAATTACTTAAGAAGAAGGTGCTCCTTCTAAGATTTACCTTACACAGACTAGTCCTTATACACACTGATCACTAATCCTCTTTAAACTATGCCCTACTTCCTGCAGCTCTGAGAAGTTATGTTCTAATCTGATCTAAAATTTCCAGACTAGAGAAACACCATTAAAAAAAGTGCCCTTAACAGCTGTGAAGACAAATAAAAGGTGAAATTGGAATAAGTTCATAAAAACATCATAATCACATCCAGGACTAGTCAGAAGATTGCTCTTTTGGCCATCTGGCAACAGTACCTGGCACAGAATGTCTGAACTATGGCCTCTCAGCTTATCTGGCAGCTGACTGCCTCCCTTGCAATAAATATGCAGCCACCAAGCAGATTGTTTCATAAAAAGAAATAATAAAATTAAATAACTCAAATAAAATTTAATTATAAATTTTAAAGGGGCTAAAAGGCGAGGGGGGGAGTCCATTAAGTAATATCCCAAATGAGCTATCACAGATTTGAAATCTCCATCTGATCCTAGAGAACAGGCTCACCCAGCTCCATGTCCTGCCCACATCTGCACGGTTCAGAGGCTGATTCATCTTCCAGACAGACCAGAGTGACAGCAGCTGTGATCCAGTCAGACTTTTCTGGGAATACAGGGACTTCTTTACTCACTGCAACACTGTTAAAGCTCATGGGATATTCAGACACTTGTCCAGGGAGAAGAGAATGAGCAGCTCAGAAATTGCTTCTTGCAATATGTGAACTTGCAAGGGTACTTCATATCTTTAGGAAAATTTGAAATAAAATAGTTGTATGTTTTGGGTTTTTTTTTAACATTACCAGTTTCATAAAGATGAAAACAAATACAAATATCAAAACACTGAAAGTCACGATGCTTGAATGATGCAGGAAAAGGTCATGCAAATGTAAAACATAATGGAGAATATCAAGTAAATAAAAGCTACAGCAATAATATTAATTTGTATTTTAAAGGCAAACAAACTTCAACACCATGAAAACAAAGCTCTAAACAAAGCTGAAATGGGCAGCTCCACGTACAGGGCAATCCTTTGAGTCTATCAGAGGCACAAGTGGCTGTAGCTGCACACTCTGACCCAGCAAAGATCCAGGCTCCAAAAAGAATCATCACAGCTCCTCTGCTCTATTTTATTCAGAGAACTCTGATAAAGGCAGCTAAATGCTTCAAGAAATTAAACTGCACTAAGAAGATATAATAATAATCTCAAAAGCTGGATATTCACCCAAGACCAAAAAATAACAAAGGTGTTAACAGACAAAAGGAATAAAATGATTTATCATTAAAAATGGCTATCCTATTGGAGATACCAGACTGCACACATCCTCCTCTGTTTTGAAAGCAGAGATAAGGTTGTTCTGGGAAATTAGAGTCATTGGCAAGGAAGTTTCACCTGAACATTAGGCAAATTAGTTAAGAAGGCTCAGAATTCAAAGCATCTCTTTGAGTTGAGTGTAACAAGATAAAACAGAGATAGATAAGCACGAGCTTTTGTGAAAGAAACTCAAACTGCACCAGTTGACAATTCTTTGAGAGAACTCACAGGAGAGTGAACCCAGTGAACACAGGGTTTGAAAATCTGTTTAAATGATGGAGCATCCCTGGGTTTTAATCATTCTGTGAGAGCCCAATACCTGCTGGTGGGAGCTGGCTGCTGGAGGAGCACACCACCCCTCCCTGCCTTGGAAAGCAATGAGCAGAGGCTGCACTGAGGATCAGAGCCACAAGTTTCCTTCAGGATCATTATTAGTGTAGTGGAACAGGGGCAAGCAGCAAGATGTGAGCTGACAACATAAAATATTAATGTCAGCAGTGTCTAGAGACAAGGGTGAGGCATTCTGGAGCACCTAAAAATATCAATAATGACAGATGACAAAGGCTGATAAACAGACTGAGCAAAATCACACACCAATGTAAGTTAATGCAGAGGGGAAGGAAAAAAACTTTAGATTTCACACAGTGTGCACACAAGCAGCTTTTACATCACAGCCTCCTAGGGATTTGATTTTGACACCTTTGGAAGCTATGACATCCCCAGGGACATGCCAGCCAGCCAGAGCCCACAGAGAGGAGGGAAGGGACTTCAGTCACAACCTCCATAAAACCACTTCAGCAACACAGCTCCAGGAAAAAAATCAGATCCTTGTACTAACACAGGTTCACCACAACGATACCAGATGCTTCCAGGATATGACAAGACTCAAAAGATGTAGAAAAACAATGAAATGCTAATACTAACACAGCAGAGCAGACAGTGTCAGGGAATACATACACACGTGCTGCAGCAAAGGATTTGCCACCTGAAGGAAGGTCACTGTCACACAGGTAAGGCACAGAAAACTGCAGTCTGTGCTGGGGGACTTCATAAAAAATAACAAACATTCTCAGAAGGTGATGCAATAAAGATTTCACAGCTCTTCCACTGCACTCCTGTTTGATTTGGGCTCAGGTCTTCAGCTATTTCACCCAAGCATCTCAGTTCCCCAAGCTGTTTTATAACTGAGATAACAGTGCTTCCCCACCTCATAGAAATGACAGAAGGAAAAAAGCAGCTGTAGACATTGAGTACTGCTAAAATGTGAGTGAATGTGTCATTCAGGTTCCCAAAATAGACAACATTTAACCTTGATTAGTTGATAAGAGCTCTCATAAGCCTACCAAGCATTGATACTCGGATATTTATAACACATTTAACTCCAGACCAAGTCCCAGGACAAAAAAGAGAAAGGACAAGCAACATATCAAGAAGGTTTTCCCCTCCCTCTCAGAGTTTCTTATCACTATTTCTTGGGGGAAAAAATTACCAGGAAAAAGAACTCATTGGTCTGGATGAATAACTCTTGTAAGTCCCAAAGCTGCCCCTGGGGAGAACAGCAATCGTGCTTGTTACATCTGAACAATGCAGCAAAATGAGAAGATACCATTTTTCTTAAGTTCTATTTGCATGAAGAATGTGAACTCTGTAATTTGCATTTAATGTTATTAGCCATCCTTTTAGCATATTGAAAGTTAATTACAAATCAAAACTTCTGCTGCAGATCGTTAGGCACCCATTCATCCGCGTGGAGGCAGAGCCACGATCCAAGCGTGGAGAGGCAGCTGAGGAGGAACAGCTTGCAGGTTCTGTCAGCTGAAGAACATCCAAAACACAGAGAATTCTCCATGAAGCCAAAGTATGACCCCCCCCCCC
>WEIU01002348.1:1184737-1300245 GCA_013389925.1 Aegithalos caudatus | reverse complement strand
CCTGCCCACCAGTCAGGCTTGGCAGGAAGTTCTTTATCTGTCTTTATTACTAATTCAACTGGATATACCTACTTGGATGTTCTGGTTGCAGTGAAGAGATCCAGTTCCTTCAGCAGAGCAGTTTGGCACTAAAACCAAGCCTGTGTAACTGCTGAGGGGCAACAACTCCACGTCCCTGCTCCTTCTTCTTAAAGGAAAACAAAGCAGAAAAAAAAACCCTACCTCTGTAGAAGGAGAAGCAGTGAGAATGTAAATACCTATAAAAGAGCACCCCAAACTCAGCCTAGCCAGGTGAAGTTTCTAACAAGAACTCACAAAAGCACAGCATTTTGGCAGGAGACAGATTTAGATGAATCAACTTGAGCTTGGAGGCATCAAAAGATTCCTTATGTTGGGGAGTGAACCCAACAGAGACATAGCTCAATGCAGAAAATGCACCAACAGCTGCAGCAGAAGGAGCTCCAGAACCTCAGAGCTCACGAATCCATGGGCAGACAGAGAGGAAAGAGAGGCAGGGAAGGTGTGCACATTTAATTACTTCTGCATTTCTGGTTTCCTTGTGTTATCTGAAGGAAAGCATCAGATCCAGAACATGTTTCACACCCTTCAGCTTGCACATTCCCCTTAGAAAGTTAAACCATAAGCCTGGCTATTATTTACATCTCAGCATCCCATTTAGGATGTTTTCAAGGAATTCAGCAGGGCTTTTTTCTTCTCCTTTATGCAAGTAAAAAGCCAATAGTGGAATGCAAAGGCTACAAACATAGCCTGAGGTTAACACCACACATGACAAATTCATGTGCATAGATATTACATAAGATATTACATTACCTCACACAGAAGGAGGGGTGGGTTAAATAGCTTTCTGGGGCTTTTTTAATAATTTCTTCTGTGGAAAAGATTTCATTTAAAGCTTTTAAAGTGTGATGACCATGCTCCATTATGTACCACTCACTGAGCTACCTGTGACCTGCACCTCTGTCACAATTCCAGCACAGGGATGAGCAGAACAAGACAGTCAGCATGTCCTGCTGTATCCCACATTTCAAAGATGAAATGGCCACTAAGCTGAGTGGTACTTTCCTGCAGAGGATTGTTTAGAGGCACATGAAAACATGTAGCTCCTTGGAGAAGGCAATCACCTGGGCTTTCAGCAGAGCTGTGCCTGGATGGGACACTGAGGCAGGGTAGAAATGTGCAGCTGCTGCTGTTCCCCAGTGTTCAGGGAGAACAAGGAATGGCCCTGAGAAAACTAACAGCTCCTTGGTTTTAAACTGGGAGGGAAGGCAGAAAACAAACAGATGATTTGCTTGGCATTTTGCTAGAAGCAAACAGAAGAGCTGAGATTTACTTAAAGGACTGGTGAAGTGAACCAGAGATGGGAAAGAAAACGATTCCAGGGTGAGCTCTCCAAGCACTGAGGTGGCAAAGGATACCCCAGCCCCGAAGCCATGCAGGCTGAGCCCCTTTAGCCTCGTGCAGAATGAACAAGAGGGGAAAAGGATAATTAACAGAGATATGTAGTGAAAACAAGGAGAAACAGGGAGTGGGAGAGATGTCACTGGAATAAGCAGTGCCTCTTGCTCATGTTCACTTCATGCAAAAGGTCAAGAATTCTCTTGTATGGTGATTTTCATTTTTAAAAAACAACCCCAAATGGTTCACAAGCACTTTTTTCCCCCAGCACCAAACTCTTACATACGCTATCTTAATAAACATCTCCACGTTGGAGAGGGATAAAAGGCATTTTGTTTTGATTTCATTATATCTCCTGAAATTGCTTTTTTCTTTCTGCATTTTTTTCTTGTCATTCAGTTGTGGTGGCCCTCACTGAGGGATAATGCAATAACACTTCTGACAAGGTCAGCTTTCCAATAACTTTGCAAATGGCATTTCCCAATGACAAAACAAGCACAGCTTCTCCTCTCTTTGTAATTAATATAATAGAAATGTCAACCTGAAAAGTTGGTCTCCAAAGGTAGTATGTTATCAACAGAAAATTAATTTATTAAAGCCAGAAAGTGTTTCCTTATCTGCAAAGCTGAAAATACTATTTACAGAGCAGAATTCCTGTTACAAGCATAAAACATAAAACTTCTGCAGCTTATATGCGTGTCTGAAAAAAAAAAACAGCAACTGAGGAGAGGAGTTAAATTGCTTAAATTTCTAATTCAGACACTAGATCATTTTGGGAACTGCACATTCCTTTTGCAAATGCCCTGTAGAAGCACACAGTTCTACACCATGTGCACATCCTGAAAGAAACATTACTCCACATCCATGTTTATCTTTAATTTAATCACAAGTTCAGTGCACAGAACGAGCCTTCCCAGCTCCTCTCTCCCATCCATGTAGCAATAAAAAAACTGTTGGTGTTGGACCTGCCTGTAACCCATCTACCACATAAGGCAGGGAAAAATGGGTGTGGGAGCAGGGACTCTTCCAGCTGCTTCTTCCACTGGAGAGAAGACTCTGCTGCTCAAAGGGAGTAAGAGCATCTCCTCACCCTGAAGGGGGAATGAGTTCTTGACTGTCCCACAGAGCTTCAGGCACACCCCACTCCAGCCCTGCCAACTCCAGAGTCAGGTAGGTCAGAGCTCTCCCTGGGACCTGCTGCATGTCATGGCCTGAATCTCTCCTTCAGCTGCCCACAAGGACATGGAGCCACGAGTCCTGTCATCCATTTCTTTCTATATTTAGATTTTCCAGCTCCTTCCAGGCACTCAGGACAAGCAGACATGAGCTCCAGCATGCCCTGGGCATGGTGCAATAGCCCAGCTCACATCTCAGGGTGGGGAAAGAGCATCCAGCTGCAGCAAAACTACAAATCCTGCAGTTCCAGCAGGGGCTGGCACAGACAGACAGCAGAATGCAAGCAGTGCTGTGAAAAATATTTGCCATTTGTCAAATCCAGCCCTTCAGGTGCCTGCAGCACAAACCTTCCCAAACACTTGCAGGAAAGCCATAGTTTAAAATGCTCCACCCTTTCTGCAACTTTCACTTTAACCACTTGGTCTCAATTCCTTGCACACAGACTTGTGGCACCCAAAATAACATTGACTAAAAGTCCAGGTAGGGTGGGGTTTCCATTTTCCCCAGTGTTGCTCCAGGAAAAAGTACCTGGGGTGATACAACATTGGAATAAGCCCATGGCACTTTGTACACACCCAACACTGTGACAAGCAAAGGAACACAAAGGATTCTGCTGGAATCCTTGGACTTCACTGCCCAAGGAAAGCAAGGAGATGCAGACACAGACAGACATATTTAAACCTTACTCTGGCCATGCTTCCCTATGCTTAAAAAGCAGCTTGGATGTCCCACAGGGTAATAGGACCTTCCTAATAGAACCTCTACAAATCAGAAGACTCTTGTGAGAAGAGATCTCCTCCTCCTGACAGAAAGCAAGTCCAACATCACCTTGAGGTACAAAAAGCATATGCTCTTTTCCTGTCTCATGTTCACACTTCACCTGTTGATCCCTTTTTAAATCCCTGACTTCAAAAAGGCAGTGATCTTTCTAGGGAAATCCTGAAGCTCTGCATTCATACTGACAGAAGACTAAGCCTCAGCTTTCCCACTGTCCCAAATTGGTTCCACCTGAACAGGCAAGTTTACAGATAATAATTCTTCATAGATCCTGCCCCACATAACACTAAAAAAAACCCAACAGCTGTTCTGTATAGTGAGAAACTTGTAAAATAATGATCTCATTACACCAATTAAAATTAACTAACTGCAACTACACCAATTCTTCAAATTTTCTACAGCTGCTATTAAACAGTTGTTGACTCTATCTGAAATACCACCTAAACAAATGTGCTCATAAAAGAGGCAACAGTACATTTCTCCTCATTGCAACAAATCACGGGTCAGAGACCATTTCCAAGATGCTTTGTAAAACCTCATTTGACTTCTAATATATTCATCAGTTTAAGCAATGCTTGACCTGAGATGTTGTGAACACACATTGAACAAAATAGTCAGTACTGCATGATACTGTGCCAGGAGCAATCCAAAACTCCTCAATTCCCCAGACAGTCCTTCAGTTTTATAAAGATTTTGGGTCTTCATTTGAAAGGATGCTCTGACTGGTGTCTGAGTAGTGCAGCTGTTCTTACCAGAGGCTTCTATCACATGTTGAAATAAGCTACTGTGCAATTACTTAATTATCTCTCTCTCCTATCCTTTAAAAAAAAAAAAAAAAAAAAAACCAAAAAAAACCCACTGCAATTCAACTTAAGCAAACCCAGTTAATCCAGTTTTATGGCTGAGAATTAAAACAGAGAGAAGTCAGAGATTCAAAGCTGCAGTTCCTGTGGCAATACCACCACTCTAAGAGGCAGTGAGATTAATGCCTTCAAACCCTAAGTATGTGAGGAACAAAGAATTGCAAAAAAAAAATAAACCACAAACCCTCTTTGTGCAGCTTAGCCTTGCTGGTATTTCAGAGCCTGCTGTTCAGAAATCCTAAGCCCCTTCCCTGTCCCTGGATGCTGCCCAAGCCCCTGCCCAGCAGTCAGGTTTGTTCTGCCCAGCTCCCCCCAACAATCACTCCCTCATTCCCCCCATCCATCTTCCCTGCCAGCCCTGCTCAACCATCCTTCATAATTCAGAGCTGAGGAGCTCAGGAATAAATGTTACAGCACACGCATCAAGGGAACTATAACTTTGAATTACCTGACCTGGGTGAGTTTAAATTCTCAGCCATAACATTGGATTAACCTAATTTCTTTTTATTGAATATTTTACCTTTAGAAGTCCTACAGCCCTTTCTCTCAGAGAAATATGAGAACTGAAGGTCATATAAATTCTTTTATGGGTGTATTTCTAATTTTCATAATCTAACCTCTTAGCAGTGAGTATTAAAATCTAGTGGGGGCAGAACAAAGCAGAATCCAGTCAGTATTCTGGGAAAAAAAGATCATATTTCTATTGTTCTTCACAAATACCTCATAAAATAACACATAACTTTTAACTTTGCTGCCTACTCTGAATCGTTATAAAATTTTTAAAAACCCTCTAAACTTGCTGCTTAAATAGAAGTTATGTCAGAGATAACATCAATAAGAATACAGAGGTTGTCCTTGTGCCTCCACCTCAAAAACATCAGATATAAAGATAATAACAAACTCTGTGTTTTTATCATTGCAAGGTTTATTTTACCAGATACATAATAAGGCAAGAGAAAGAATTACACAAAACTGACTCCCAGAAAACTGCTAAGATAATTTTTATGAGCTCTTTTATGCTTCTAAAAGGGAAAGGGAAGCAAGGCCCAGGGGCCAATTCATCTTCTGCCTGCAGGCTGGCCATTTGAACTCACCCTCACCATTTCCATGTTGAGAGCCCTCAGGTGATAAAGCTCCATCAAAGCACATCACCTCCCTGCCTCCACGGGACAAATTCCTCCAGGTACCACACAGGGACACAAAGTACAATGCCCAAAGTCAGGGAAAAGGCACTTTTATTCACCAGCTGTGAGGAATTAGGACAACAGATGAAGAGCAAAAGGTGTCACTAGAGAGGATGCAGTGCAAAGCAAGAAGGGCAGGCTGGCTCCCAAACACGTGCAGTGCCCACATCTCAGAGCCAGAGGTACCTTTGACAAATGCAGACTTGCCAAGTCAAACTAAGGGAACTCTTATGCTTTGAAAAGTCATTTTTGAGCAGGATAAGCAAGTGAGAACTCAACAGCTCTGCTACTTTCTTCATTGAGCCAAAAGTGAGTAGTAAACTTATGACCGAGTTAGGCAAAGCAAGGAATAATGGCAAAAAAAAGGAAATCAAGTGAAAGAAAAGTAGGCACTGCTCTGGGAGCCCACACCAGCAAAAAGCCATTCTTCTGACTTTCCTAAATCTGCAAATCTCACTTGAGAAACAATAACATTTTCTGGTTTAATTTAAAGACACTTTCTCCTCCCAAATGGTCTTTGTGCACTGCTGCAGCCAGGCCCTTCTACAAACACATCCATCTCAGCTTTCCTTGTTCATTCTTTATAGAGAGATTCTGCAATTGTATCAGTAAATGATATTAGCAGGCCTCGTGAAACAACCTGTTTCAAAGGAAAATGGCTTGTACTCATTTTATTCTGGAAGACAATTGCCATTTGCTTAATATAGCCATGATATTTTACTGAGGTAATTATACTCTTAGCTATCAGTAACAATTAAACCCTTAGATTGAGGTTGCTTAATAAAGGTCTCAAAATAAATAACACATTCCAAACACAGTATTTTAAAATGTCAAGCATGCAAATAGGATCTTGTAATGAGTATAAGGAAGCGTCAAGTATAAATCAGCACAGAGTGAGTTTGTCACTGTACAAGTGCCTGCAAAAATTGCCATTGGAGTATTGTGGGATTGTGCTCAGAAAGTACAGAAAGGGCAGAGCTGCAGATGAAATCATTTCAATAAATACTATATTTCAATAAATACTATGGCTGGTTCATAGGAAGGCCAGGGTGAAGCCATCAGCACTGCTGTGCTTCTCCAGGGGCAGGGCTGAGTGACTTGGGGAACAGCTGAGGTTGATAAAATCTGTATTTGTTCTTTTGTATTCCCTGTAGCAACTTGCTTGAAAACCTGAGTTAGACCATTCCATTAAAAGCGAAATAAAACTCAGAAGCTGACAAATTAGAGGGTACAGAGAGAGGGAGAAAAAAAAAAAGCAATCACTCCCAGACTCTGAGATCTAGAGATACTTGAAATCAGGTCAACAGGTCCTAGCAGGCTGTTAGGTATGGAAGGTAAGGGCATGGTTTAAAGGTCCTCACAGTGCAGACTGCAGGATGATTAAGAAAGGTAAAGCAGACCTGAGATACACATGAAAAAAAAAAAAATTAAACAGGAAATGTGTTGTCAGAACACACATTTGTGGAGTTATCTTGCAGGGCATCTATTGTAGGCAAAGAGTGGTACAGCAAGTTACCTCCAGCAGCTGCCTGAGCTCCAGGAGGTGATTAGGTGGATCATGACTAAAACATGACACAGCAAGCAACTGGAAGAAGTTACTCAAAAAACAAAAACAACAAAAAAAAAAAGCCACAACAAATTTGGGTTATACAGGGAAAAAAACCCCAAACCAACCAATCAACCAAAAAACTCTGTTAAAATAACTCCTCACAGAACTCCAGTTCTCTGGAGCACTTTCCACCTCATAGACAAAAGGCAGAGGCCAACAAAAGCAAAGTGTGATATTTCCCTAACTCCAACAAAAAAGTCTATGGAAGCAGTCATCAAACTCCCAAATCCTGCTTTCTCCTCACAAAACTCAGCACCCTTTATCCAGTAACCCAGACACTCCTGTGGAAATCACAGACATAAAGCCCAGCAAACACCCTGCATCAGATTGAACTCAGGAAATTTTTAGCACCAGTTCACAGAGCAGAGAATTATTCATAAAAGCACCTACCTCATCTCTGACCCATTGGTCTTCACTCTTTAAAAAAGGCACCCTACAAGAAGGGTCTGAGAATTAAAATTGATGATGGTAGTGGCTATTAAAAATTAAAATTCAGCAGTGACCTCCTCCAAAGCCCTGCACTCCACAGGCAGCAATCCTCTCTTTGCCTTTCCCACACCTGTTAATGATCTTCTGTCTCCTTCTGCTATTAGCCTCCTCCACCCCTAACTACCAACCAGCTTTTCTCTGAAATTATTTAACTGATTAATATAATCAAGTTGAAATCAGAGAGACCTGTGCTCAATCTAAAAGGCTGCTGAGTTTCCTTCAAGCACAGAATGTCCTGTCCCCCTCTTCTCAAGGATACAGAATGGTCCAAGGAAGCACCTCACAAAACCTGCCTTGCTTAATTGCTGAAGAGGGAGACATGGAATCACCTTAAAATGTATTTATTTGGAGTCATAAAAAGGAAGATAATTTCCCTGAGTTTATAAAAACCTTCAAAGGGGAGGCACAGGGAGCAGAGGGAAAGGCTTGGCCAGGGTCAGGCTGACAGCAGTTAACAACTGTGTGCAGCAGCAGCACAGCTTAAATGACATCCACAGAACCCATGTGGATTGAAGGAAGGAAGGAAGGAGAGTCATAACATCCAGGGAAATCACTGGATACTGCTCACAGCCCCAAGGAGCAGCTCAGACCTGCCCCAAGGCCACCTGTGCTGCCTGGATGCAGAGCACAGCTCAGGGTGTGATGCCCAAAAGCTCTGTCACAAGGATCTGCTTGCCAAAGTGCCTGGTTTTAGTGCTGCTGAATGCAATACTGACTGCTGTATTTACACATATATACATTTACACATGTATTTTTCACATATCCCAGGAAAGGAGTTAATTCACCTTCTTTGCTGTGCACCCAGAACTTTAAGATCCTTCCTTGTGCTTTAAAATCATCTACCTACCTCCTCAGAAAAAAAAACATCATGCAGGACCCAACATGACAGAGAAGCCATCAGCATAATTTTAAATCTTTACCGATTACAAAACAAAGCAGATGGCAAATCAAGTCATGAACTCTGCATCTGCCATGCTTAATGAACAGTTTAATTACCTAGTCCCATTTCTGATGCATTTTTGCCATTCCCAGCTCTGGGAGTCACTAATATACTTCACACTGACTGATATCTCCAGGAACATGTGGTATCAGCAGTCAGCTGGAGTTGGTTAATCAATACTTGTTTAATCTCTAACTTTTATGGTGATGGCCTAAATTATGTCTCAATAGAAACAGATTTCTTATCATATCACATGACCTGGTTGAAAGCCCAGGAAACAAAAGGGACTTTTTCAGTCTCTTCTCTGGGCAGCAGAGTATCCAAAGGCAGGCAAGTGCACAGACAGGAAATAAACACAGTGAAACAACAGCATCCAACAGCAGCAGATTAGTTCAGTCCTTGTCTTATGCCTTACACAAGAGCAAGGGCTGCAATTATGGCAGTGTGCATTCATAAAACCTAAAATTTCAGGGACAAATTGGACTCATTTGGAATAAGTTACAAAAAATAACTGAAATTGGGCTTCCCTTTTTGAGTTTTGAGCTTCCTGCAAAGGATCACGCCCTGGCTGCAAAAATCAGGGCATTTTGTCTCTGGTCAAAGCTGCAGTGGTATGGGCTGACCACACACACCCTACAGCTTCTTGCAGGGATTTCTTCTGGGCACAGAAGGAATCACTGCTTTCAGGAGTCTGAACTGAACACAGGGGAAGGGGCTGGCAGGTCTGAACCCTGGCAGCAGCTAAGTAAGAATCACAGCAAGGGCTGATCACAACCAGGTAAAATCACTGGAGGAGAGGAGGAGATGAGAGCCAACCTTTGGCCCTCCACATCAGAGGGCTTTGGGAGTTTTTGACTGTGCCTTTATTGCTGTTCTCCAGCAACACTTCTGCTGCACAGGGCCCATTTGTGCCCTTTGGAAGCTGCCCTCCTGAAATAAATAAGCCAGAGCTGGCTTTCCACGAAATCCTGATTCAATCAGCTGCTTATACTCAGATAAGGATTTTCAGGAAGGGTTTTTCAATTTGGGAGGCCTCTATGTCATATAAAATTTCCTAAGATATTCCAATTTTAGCCATTCAGTAGCAGAATTGACTGTTTTTAACAATCCCACCTCATAAACAAAGACCAGGAGTTGTGTGCAAAGGTCTCATCAAAAGAGAAACACTCAAAAGCTTAAGGACAACACAAAAGTCAAATACAAAACTGTGTGAGTAAACATAGCATTCAAAGCAAATACAGCAGTAAATCAAACAGGCAAAAGGGCAGAGGTGGACTAGATGTTTCCCCAGCATTTCAGGCATCTCCCAGTGCAGCTGTATCACAGCTACTTCACATACTAAAGCAAAGATGAGTTTCCAAATCTCTGAGCTAAGGGAAAGCAAAAAGCATGACAGACAGCAAACCCAGCCAGGCAGATCCCTGAGAGAGTGAATCCATCCCTTCAGACATCAATTTCTGTTTCATCACCTTAAGTGAAGGGAGTGACACTCCAGGAGAAACCTGCCAGCCATCAATGTCTGAAAGCATCAGTGGTGTCCTAATCTACTTTTATATTTCATGGAAAACATGTAAATCAGAAAACTTCAGTCCTGCCCTGATTTACAAGGACATATGGGACAAAAGGATCAACCAACATGTTCTAAAGAGCAGTTTGTGAGCAGGAATAACCAGGGTGCAGCTCCTGTACAAGCCCACACTCAGCAGTGGAATCGATGGGGTTGGACCACTGCAGTAACATCCAGAGATTGGAGAAAGGAGATTGGAGAATGGAGAGATTGGAGAATGCTGTTCCAGTCTGCCAGGGAAAAGAGATTTGTAGGGATGCACTGAAGTATCCCAGACTGACAACTGTGGCACTTCCAAGCAGTAAACCAACGGGAAAGGCCCAAGTAGGATCAAGAAAGCCCAAAAGAAGTAATTCAGGTGAGGAAGGAAGCAATGGACAGAGAGGGGAAATGCACTGAAATGGAAACATGAGAGCAACCAAGACAGAGACTGTGGCAAGCAGCAACTGAGCACGACTGACAAGTGAGACAAGCAGTCTGTAAGAGCCACAAAATATTGCTTCAATCTTGGGGAAAAAAACCCAGCAGCCACAGAAGTGATGAGTCAAACTGGCAGAGCAAATACCCCCTGAAGAGAGGACATTTACTACTGAAATATTTGGTGCTGCTGTTACCAAACAAAAACCAACTTGTTTTATTTCATATTTTAAAACATATTCTAGTTCTGAGACTTCCAAATCTGAGCCCAAAGACAGGAAAACTGTTACAGAATTAAACTTGCACTGTTGAACACCTCTGATGCCTTTCAGGCCCTGTTTGCTCAGCACACAGGAGCTGATTCACTGCCCTAGTAGAGTCAAACATACACAAATGCAGAAGTCATACTACCAAAAGCAATAGCATTTCAATCATATATATAATACTCTCCCCCAAATTAGATTTTCACAGTCCTATTTAACAAGACAAAGATTGAATAGAGAGAACTCATCTTTTCTATTCTCAAATTACATAAAAGCACGCTACAGTACTGATGCCACTAATTAGATAATTAAATACCATTCTAGGTGATATGCTTTCAATGTAAAATAATTATTTTTGACAGGAAATGTATTTGCTCAATCTCATTCTAAATCACAATATCATACTTTTTTAATTAAATTAAATTCTTTCTTCTGATTTTGCATGAGAAGAGCAACCAGCAGGAGAAACAGTGCAGAGGATAGATTGTCCAAGTACCATAATGCATGTCCTTCTTCCCAAAGGACCCCAGCATTCTCTGGATGGAATATAAATTTTCAGAGAACAGCAAAGTCTTAATTCCTTCAAAACAGGTCAGTTGATGAATCACTGAGCACACTGAAAACCTCCCCTGTCAAAACACAAGTAACTTTTCCTACGCTCCTCTTCAGGGGGAGCACAGCAAGCAAAGCACAGGTTTGCTTTTCCATATAAATCAGGAACAATCCAACACATGACAAGGTAGTGTTATGGTCTTGTCCCATACTTTAAGAAAAGTAATGATATTCTTGTGGTTTATGACAAAAAGTGTTTCTGCTGAGCACTGGAAATAAGTTAACAAAGGGAGTATTTTAGAAACCATCTGAGAAACTTCCTTCATGGTTGAGCAGTCCAGCACAACACTAGACAACTGGAAAGATTATAAAGACAGGTTTTGCATTGGGCTCAGTATGCACCTGTGTGTTATCCAGCCCTGGCAGTCCCAAAGTAGAACACTGCAGAGAGCTGCCTGCTGCTGGGGGCAGGAGAAGGGCTGGGAGATGCCTTTTCTGTTTCCATGGAAAGAGCTTGGTCCATCCACCCTGACTCAGTGCGAGGCTGAAACAGCCGCTGTCATTTTTCTCTCCTCACTGCTGTGACTCTCCATGGCATCAAACCCTGCAGCCAGAAGATCTGATGGAATATCCTCTTGTAAAGTGGCTGCTTCATGCTTCAAGAGCCCTGCTTACTGCACCATCCATCACAGCTTCTTTGGCTCAACAATGACATGGGAATTACGCAGGATTGGGCGAGCGCAATTAAAATCGATCAAAACGCTTTGGTTGACACTGAAAATCAAAGCCTAAAGCTCAGGTACCACAGCAGCTCTTTCCCCTCCTGCCTCCCCACGTGGTGATGTGCCTGGCTCCCTCTCATGAGCTCTGACTACTGCAGTCTGACCTTCTACACACACACATAAGCTCATTTACGTGAGCAGCTTTATAACACCGGGGAGATTGCTCAGATGAGGGAAGTTTTGCAAGGAGTATTCTTGGAAAGTGAATTCTCATTCTGGCTACAGCAAATTATTATTCCCTTTGTGGAAAGAGAGCTCTCAGAATTTAATATAGAATTTTCAATGCTCTGCAGAGTTCAGAATTATTGTATAGAATTTCATCATGAAAGCACACCTGATATAGGATGATGCAGACCCCTTTGATATATTCTATAGAAAGAATCTTAAAACGTATTTTCAATTTACTGGTCTAGTGCTTGCCATTACATTTGAACAGACTTCCAGGGTAAGAGGAAGGCAAATCTCTTACTCTCTGTAAATTGTTTTTCCACAGGAACAGTTGACAAGGTGCTGCCACTTCGTTCTCTTTAGGAAAGGAGGCAATGCAGCCAAAGCCATTATAAATTCCCTTCAGTGGCTCAAAACACTCCAGCAACAACATGATTCAATTCTCTGCCCTCACAGCGATGCCAAGGCTCAGACAAAATCACAGCATGAGCCCAGCTGGGGGGAACACGAGCACAGTTTTAGGATGCACTGGCACTTCCATTCCAGTGAAGCCCTAAAGACAGGTTTCATGTCTCCCACGGAACTCATGATGCAAAGACCCCAGAACAGTTTTGTAGCACCAGTTATAGAGGAGAACAAAGAAGAAACAGGACCTGGCAGAAAGAAATAAGGACATGGGCTTTTCCAAACATAGTCTGGGAACTCACCTTGGTGAGGAGCACCACACGTTTCTGCAGCCGCCTGACCAGCGCTTCCTGGTGCTCTCTCCTCTTCTTCTCATCCAACAGCTGGCTCTGCACACACAGGATTTCCTCCTGGAGCTGCTGCCGGGCCTTCTCCAGCATCCGGGCACTGGGAAAGACAGGACAGAGCTGTGAACTCCTGTGTGCTTCCTCTCCATCATCAGAGAGAGCAGGAGAGCCTCAGAGGAGGAGCATGGCCATGACTGTGTCACTCTCATCTTACAGCTGCATTGGAAATTGGGGAACTGCAGTCTCATTATCAGCTGTTGTCAGAAAAAGATATGAGAGAACAACCACCCCAAGAACAGCCTCCTTGGGCAGCACAAGACAATTACTGGAACCTCACATGTGCAGAGCACTGAAGTAATGCACATCTGTTTCAAAATCAATCTGTTTGCCTTTGAGAACATGCCTTGCTTTCAACAAACAAAGCACAATCTTGGGTTCTGCTGGATCTTTTATTTTTTTCTAACAAAGAAGAAGAAAAAGTAGGTTTAACATTATCTGCTTTGACTGAGAGATAGTACTCAGCAAGTAATTACAGCCACTACCTGCACACTTCTCTTGATAGCAACCTATGTTGGAAGGGAAATGTCTTCTGAGGGCAGCTGATTAGCACTTCTTTTGAGATGTGGACATGACTGAATCAAACCAGAACAGCCTGGGCCCTCTTCTTCTCAGTTCTCCCTGCAGCATGCCACAGTGATGCACAGTTATCCATGTGCTCCTGGAGAAGCTCTCCATGTGTGCCCTTCAGCCCCACACTCTGCTGCTGGGACACTGAGGGGCAGCTGCTCCAAGGCTCACATCAAGCAGCACATCACACATCAACTGCTGGCAAAGCACTTGATCAATAACAAAATAAAAGTGGAATCACTCCTGTGATTAAAAGTTTATCCAGGACTGCACTAAGTCTTTAATGAGTGAGCAGGACATGAAATAAAAGTATTGCACACAAGTCAAAAACCCTCAAGCAAGCGAGAAAGATCAAACTCAACATCTCCAGCTTAGTCAGGAACAGAAGAACTTTGTTTCTCTATTGCTAGAAACAACACTGGAAAATTTATGAGTGCTTTTGAGGGGTCTTATTCATCACTATTTTTGAAAGAAAAGCAATTAAAATGCTTTTGAATAAAATAGCACTATTGTTAAGGTAGTGTTTAGATAGATCCAAAAGGGAATACTTAAAGAACACTTCTAGCATAAATCAAGTACAACCTGCACTACCAGGTCACCAAATTATATTTCTTGGGAAATGTATGTAGGAATTCACAATAATTCCAAGGCAGCTGTCTCCCTACCTCAAATTCCTTCTCTTTGAAAGAAGTATTTGTTTTAAAGCACTGCATGAATCAGAAACCTGTTTGAAGGTGCAGTTCAATTTGGAACCGTTCACAGACCAATTTAATAACTGGGAACTGTGAAATAATCTCTTCATTGCTGTATTCAGGTGGGAATGTTCATCAGTGCTTCACATCTGCATTTGAAACTGAATAATTGCATTACCAGGGCACCACTACTTCCTTGGACCTGTTTTAAATAATCGGTTGAGAAGGGCACCTGTGCCAAGAGTAACATTTCTGGTGATGGTCAGCCTATCAAGCTGGCAGCAGGTCAGTCCTCAAAACAGGGCAGAAAGGATGGGTAACTCCTGGTAAAATCAATTTCTGCCTTAAGATTTATTACAGTTTGTTCAATATTCCTTTTTATGCATGGGGTAAATATAAGTACAAAACCCTCATTAACTGTGATATATGTGTTATAATAATTAAAAGCACACTAGAGAAACCTTGCTGCAAATATCTTTTTCTTTATCAAAGAACCTTTGTCCTGATTAGAGTCGGAACAAAAGAAAAAAATGCAAACATAACATTAATTACCCTGAAACAGCGAGAATCTCACATTTGATTTTTGCAAAACATTTTGATAAGGCAATGGAGCAATCTTTTTTTTAATCTCCCAATATTGTGACTTATTTCTATAAGTGTTGAGTGGACCGACAAATGATGATTGATTTGACATTCACCAAGAAAAATGAGACTTGTGCTAGGTTTCTTTCCCAAAATAATGAAAAATATTTGAGATTCATGTCTCATGGAGAGCAGAGACATTCAACCACACACAAAACTCTCAAGCTAGGTTGGAAAACAACTGTTTTAAAACATGAGAGAAGTTGAGCAAAGAGAGACAAATGGGCAATTTCCTTAGCCACTGCATGGAAATAACATTTCATCTGTTTATATTTCAGCCTCAGTACAAATGTGATGTTAATGTACCTAAAATTCAAATGCCAGAGATGTCTCTGTAAGCAAGAACAATCCTCAAATTCCCTGAAAACTGTTACCATAGGTTTCCTTGCTATGGGAGGCGTGAAATGCAACTTCCTCACAAGTCTCCACACCATGCCAAAGTACATTATTGAGATCCTTTCTTCCTCTCTTTGGGCAGATTGATAATTCTTCCAGAAACTGCACCAAATACAACATGAGCTGCTTCTATAAGGAAAAATCCAAAAGGAAAGTTCTATTTCTTATTGACACAAAACAGGATTTGCAAGTAGGTGCTCAGAAGCAAAAGCCTTTAAAGCCAGACTTGTGCACTTCTTCTTCCACCCTGATGACACCTATGGCTTTTCAGAAGTAATTGCTCACTCAATATGAGCATTAAAAACTAAAATAAAAGAGGCACCAAGTTCTCCATTCAACATAAGCTTGGGGAAGTGGCATTTTAAAAAATCTTTGCAAGTTCAAAGTAAACCTTTTAAGCCTTAAAGAGGAAAAAGTCATTTCTGTTTATCAGCCTATTAATGTTCCTTGTTCCACATTCCAGTGAATGAGATGCCAACATCTTTCTGTTCTGAGCTGTTTGAGACTCTTCATATTTTGCTCTTCCCTTCTGTAATCCACTTTAATGCAATCTTAATGATAAAACTTCATTTTCCAGAATATTCTTTGAAAGACTGAGAACAATGGGGGCACACAGTGAATACTGAAGCTATAAGATACATTTTAATAATCTCCTTCAAAAATGACAAAAGCAGCTGACAGCTTTCCCCCACTCCCCAGCGATCCATAAAACATTATTTTATTCATTCCATCCTTTCAGTAGCCAAGTTACCACCTCAGAATTACTAACAAATAAAAATTAAAAAAAGAAAGAATCAGGGAAAGCAAACAGGATGCCAGAAGCAGCCTGTGTATGAAGCTGGGAGGAAAACAAGGGGTCCAGAGCGACAATTAGAAGAGCAAAACTGTCTGGGTCATGTTGTAGCTGAGGAGAGGATGAGACACGTGTACCTAGCAGGGCCAGCTGTCAGCAGGGAGAGCACAGAGAAAAGAGAAAAGCAGGATGTGATGGGAAGAGCAGGGAGGGAGCACAGAGGGGGAACACGGCGACAGCGCCGTGGCACACGCGGAGCTGGGAAGGGAAACGCGGCCGTCGACATCCTCAGATGTCAGAGTCCAAAAAAAAAAAAAAAGGGTTAATGCAGAAACTAATGAGGCAAAAAGGAGCAGGGGAAATTGTTTTGTAGCGAGGCGTTGGGATGAAGGAACACCCGTTCCTGAAACTTGACAACTCGCAGGCATCTCAATGAATCGGCACGTACGCGCATAAACCACGCTGGAAACTGATAAACAGGGGGCTGAACAGAAAGGTTATTTTTCATTCCAGTTCCTCCCACACTGGTTTTCTGAGCAAACACAAAGGCATCAGCAAAAACACGGTAACTCCAGCATGTCTTTTATTTTCCAGTGGATAGCAGCAGGACATCCCTGCCTGTGCTCTCCCTCGAGGATTCTTCCAACCTCCAATTTCTGACACAGACAACTTCCCCCCTCAGCCTCTGCCAAAGCTGCCTCAGCACCATCCAGGATGGGAATTAAAAAGGAAAAACAGAAGGGAGAAGATGAAAACAGTCTGACTTAAATAAGGACAGGACACAGGAGAGAAAAGGTGACGCTTGGCAAAACAGAAAAATATCCATTGTATGTTAAAAAGGGAAAGATCTGATCCATTACAAAATGCTGCTGAAGACTGACTGGAGCTCTGAAAACACAGCTACAGATGGAGCTGCTTAAACTAGTTTAGCATTTAAGGCAAGTAAACTAGAAAAAACACCATCAAGGAGGAGAAGACTTCAGTGCTACAAGTATTTCAGCTCCAAGTTCAGAGGTTTGGTTGCTTACTTTTACTACAATAAGATTGGCATCTCTTCCTGCTTCCTTTTTTCTTCACAGACAGAATTGTGGCTGCAGGGAAGCAGCAGCAGCACCCTCCCCTGCCCTCAAATCCTGCCCTGCCACTGGCACTGTGGGAGCTCTGGGGGCCAACAGGTCTGTGTTTTCTATTTGCTCACTACACTCAGAAAGAGAAAGGACACAAAATATGAACATCTTTAGTAGAAGTTATTACAGGGGCTATATTTTATTTAAAGCTTTAAGTGTGCCTCACAGAGAGCCATATGAAATACACTACACAAAATACTACACGAAATGGTCTACAGAGAGTTGGTGGGAAAACACGCTTTCTTCTTGTTATTTATTTCTCCTAAGTCTTCAGCAAATATCTGCAAACTTTCTCTTGGTTCACACCTTGTATTTTCTCAAAGATCTTTTGTACAACTCCCCAGCATCAGGCTTCCATAAATCACAAATCATTCAAAAGTAAACAGATCATACATCATCTAGCCGCTAGACATACAAGGAAGATTCAAATCATATTGAATTTATAATGAGGGAAGAACATAAAGAGAATTATTTTGCTGCTGAGGCCAGATGAAATGGGTAAGAAGCAGACAGACATTTGGAGGTTTATTGGTACACTGACAATGCTTTATCTGTGAGACAGTATTTAATTTTACTCCCTAACCAGCAGCATAACTATCAGGCTCAGAAACGCAGTTCCACCAAAGTGAGCAGTTAGAGAAAAGAAATTACACACATTTTCTGCCCCAGCCCCAGTACAATGGCCATAATTGACTGGCAGGAGTTAAGATTCACTAAAATAAATTCACATCAGGCACCCTGTGCTTCCTTCCATTACAAGGTCAACACGCTGCAGCCCACGGGGCTGTGCTGACAGCAGGGACCCAAAGGAGCCCAGCCCAGGAACGTGGCCAAAATGCACAGACCAAAATGCACAGACTCCACCTGAACAGACACTTAATCAGCCACTCAGGTGAGAATCACTGTCACAGTTCTAAACATGCTCTCCACATCACCATCAAGAAGAGAATGGAAGCAGTGGCTCGACAAATGAGGGATGTCTGTGGTTTGTTTTGGTTTTATGTGGAAACATCTGTAGTTTCAACATCCACCACTGAATTCTGGATTAAAAAATATTTCAAGGGGGAGATAACTACAGACATAAATGTCCTTTTTTCTAAGCTTCTAAACCTGAAGTGTTCATAAAGCCAAACCTTGTCCTAAAGGCATTTATTTGGCAAATAAAACTTCTACTGGTATTTAAAAACCACCGAGCCCACACTGCTGGCTATGCACTTACTACACTGGAAGATGCTACTGCCTCCAGTGCAACTAGCTGTAGGAGAAATTATTCTGATATCTGAATAAACAAAATGATTAATATTAGCTTATGCAGGCAAATCTTTAAGGGCCTTTGGTATGTACAGATGCTAAGGGCTCTTGTTCTGAATCAACAAGAGGTCAGACATCAGTTACACCCTGAGCAAACAGATTCCCTTTGCAGTGCTTGGAGAGAAGCAAATACTAAATGCTCTTAATAAAATGCAAGTAATTAAAAAGCAGGAGTTAAAATCAAGAGTCCTCTGTGATGATTAACACAGCATATAGCCAGTACAGCATGTGTCATCTCCTGCATCATCAGTTACATGTGGCATTTGGCAATTATGGAGGATGGACTACTTTAAAAGGGCATTCACTGAAAAGGATTTTCTGCTTCCATTCTGAGATAGGAACAAGTTTAAGGTGTCTTTCCTACACTGCAGGGAACAGAATGCCCAGAGCTGCCCTCTGACCACAGACTGACCCACCACACCAAGCCAAGGTGTTCACTGAACTGTTCAAAACACGTTACAGGGAGCTGGGAAAGGAGAGTCTCCATTCCCATTGTTTCATCAGGAGTTGTGCTCATTTGGACCCCTTTGCAGCTCCTGATTTTGGCTCTCCCAATGACCCTGGCTAGTGAGGAAGGTCAGCCTGTGGATGATGCTGTCAGTAAGGGAACATGGGGAGCTTCAGCACCAGAAGATGCCAAATGTCTGCTCCCTGCCCTATCACCCCTCACCCAGATTTCAGCATCCAGCACAAGGGAGTAAAATACTGAAGAAAGGGAACTGTCAAAGGAGAGAGGAAAACAAACCAACGAGCCCCAAAAGAACAACCACAAGAAAGAATTTTGAAAGGAAACCTTTTCTCCAGCCAGGATCTAAGCACCCTCTCTGCAGCTGGCTTAATTTACATCATCTAATTCAAATTCTAAATGCTTCAAAGTGTTATTACACTTTTTTCTCTGAAAACAAAAATGACAACAACTGAAACAAAACTCTGAATGAGAAAACCCAAAGACTGAAATAATTACTAATCAAAACAGAGGCCTGTACATGGGCTGCTGAAGTCACTGGCCAGCTTTACCCAGTAATTTCTCTTCGCGTCGGCTCTGATGAGTTTTATATTTCTAACATTTCATCAATTTGAATCACTAAATTCAATTTGCATTCACAGATAAACAGAGAAGGAATAATAAATACTCTCATCTGACCTTGAAGTGTGACACAGAAAATTGCCCTCAATGATTTCATTTCAGACTGAACCAGAATGAATAATGCAGTTGGCCCCACCAGGTACCAATCTATAATCACACTTGTGGGCTGGAGGAACTCATGGCTGTTCCTAAATATGATGAATGAAGTCAAAACTTCTCAACCTTTTTTGTACTAGTATTTTCTGCTGCTCCCTCACCACAGGGATTAAGTCTCCACCTCTGTCCTTCCCCACCACTCAGCCCCAAATACACATCTCAAGGATTGCAGTTTGTTGCACAGTCACAGGTGAAGGCATTGCACAGTTTTCTCAACCCAATCCAGTTTCATTTGCTTTATAAAGTACTTACATGAATGTACTAAATATTATATGTACTAAAGTACATATATTAATAAGATATTATAAGATTATAACATATTAATAAGATTAATACGAGTTATTATGTGCTTTATAAAGCACATAATAACTCTTCTCTCTCCCAGTAAGCTGTCAAGTCACTGGGACAACTCTCCAGCACAGCCACCCCACACAGGCAACTGGTACCATAAACACCATGAGTGACTAAGGATATTTCCAATTTCTGTTATACATTCCAACCAACACTTATCAAGAGAGTGGGAATGTCATCTGGGAATAACATGAGAGCTGAGGAGCTCTTAAGAATAAAGAACTGATAAAGAGGAGTGAAAAAAGGAGGAAAATTTGCTTGAAGTGGTGAAAGAAATGAGTAGGAGAATGGTCGTGCTGAACCAACTTGTCAGCAAACAAATCTGCTGAAATTCTAGGCTCTTGACAGTTAGATAATGGTTTATCTTAATAAAATAAGAAGGGTCAAAGTGTTTAGATGAGAAAAACAAAACATTAAACCCTCCACTGCAATATAGCAAGTGAGTCCTCACAGACTGGTGACTCATTACAGCTTTGTGAAGGTTCTGCAGATCTGTTTCAAATTACCTTTTCCAATGAGACCTCATTTCCAATGTGCATTACAGTACTCCACAGTGAAATGAGGATTGAAATGAGGATTGTATATTACTGCTCAGTCACTTTTTTTTTTTTTTTTTTTTTTTTAATATCTGAACCTAAGACTACCTGAACAAATTTACAGAAACACAATTATCTAAAGTATTTTTTGCAGAACAATTCAGTGATGGGCCCTCACCATAACTCTGATTAAAACCCAAAGCTATGGGTCAGCATTTCAGCATCAGGCTTTTGTCAGTGAAAACCCCTCCAGGTTATGTGATGAAAACTTGTCTCAGTTTTCACCAGGGACTCAGAAGAGAACTCGTGGTGTTACTTGTTGACAACAAACAAACCCAAACAATTAAGTGCTACCCCCCAGCATTTACCCATGGGACACTGGCAGAGATAAAAGCAAAGGAATGACTGCAAAGTCACTCAGCTATCTGTGACAAACATTCTGCCAGACTGCTGCTCTTGGCTTTTCTTTCTCACAAGCACCAATTTAACTCCATCTCATATCAGCCTCCCACCTGCTTTGACTCAGCTCATGTCAAAGCAGTCTACCACGACCCAAGCCATATTAAGCACAGCGTTGTAACAGACCTGCTAATCCTTAAATCCTCAATATGGATGCATTTTAAGTCTGCAAAGATCTTAAAATCTCCATGACCAAGTTACCTGACCTGTAACCATGGCTTTTCCAAGTGCCACCATGTCTTTGGGCACAAACAACCTGTCGTGGTAGTGCAGGATCTTTTCTACCATGCTCTAACAACAAATCAGGATTCACTGCTAACTGCATCTGTTTTCTGCAGGATCTCTGCCTCATTTGCTTCAGAATTTGGAAGATTAATGAAGCACAGAAATTGCTTGAAGAGAATGGTCTCACATTAAGCAACTGAAAGTCTCCCAAAAAAATCTGGTTCCAATTCTTGCCTTGGCCAGAGCTCCTGGTGATACCATGACTTTTTCAAAGCAGCCCTTGGTGCTGAGCTCCAGTGCTGGGCACTGACACTGCTGTTGAAATCAGTAGCAGCTACTCAGGCCATATGAAGCCTTAGGTCACTGTTTTAAAAGTACAAATGTTCTAAATATTCCATATTGGCATCTCCAAAAGAAGGCTACACTTTCTCCTTGGTTTACATCTGGTATAACAGAACTAGCATAAGAAGTACCTAATAAATTATTAAATTTCTCTGTAGAAAAGCATTAATAGCTGCTCATTAAGTCAACATAATCCACCATCTCTGCCAAGACTAAGCAGGTGTCAAGTGACTTGAATTTGGGATTTCCTACTCCTTGAGAGCTTCACCTTGCAACCCAGATCTTGGCTTTCAACTACCTCTTTTCCCCATGGGGAAAACAGTACTTAAAATATATNAAAAAAAAAAAAAAAAAAAAAAAAAAAAAAAAAAAAAAAAAAAAAAACCACCATAAAAGCAAAACAATTTATCTGAGAACAAGAAAGAGGCAAAACAGTAGTGTTAGCTGAAGCTGCCCCAAAAACACCCACTGTGGGGTAAGCTTCATGCCAAGTATATTATTTTACATTCTCATACACATCCATTTTGGGCATGTACATAAGCACAGGCAGACCCACAAAGCAGAGAAGAGCTGGTCTCCAGCCATCTGGTGTCACATAATGAGAATAAAGAAACTGGGATCTTTCCAAGCTCGACTGTCACACCAGGAATATCTGCCATTCCTCCTGCAGAGGCTGTGCAGCCCCTCTCTTTGCAAACCCAGGGAATATGTAGAGCTGCTTTGTCTTTTGCAGAGAAAACAGCTCCCTCAGACCCCATTTCCAAGCTGTAATTTTTTCCCCATGAAGAGGTTATGCCCAAACCAGACTTACAACGAATTCCTGTTAACCCCATTCCTAAAACATCCTGTGGATGCTTGTTTTCCCTGTTCCACCTAGAAATCCAGAGCACTGTTTCAATCTTCCACTGGACTGTTGACATTATTAGGATTTACATGCAGGGCACACAGACCTATCTTCCTCTAATTTTAATCCCCCAAATTAGGTCAAAGAACCCATAAACCAATACAAGGCAAGGGGAATAAAGCTGTCACCATGGAAGAACTGCCAGAACAACTGCATTTATAGCCCTGTTACATCAATTCTTCTGCATCAATATTTTTAAGTGTTTAATAAAATGATATTACATCCAATGCAATCTTTTTGTCATGAATACTTATAGAGAAACCAGTTAGGTGGACATGTAAATAGCCTTTATACAGCAGTTTCAGGTTTCAAAATCACTATATTTGCAGACAAATCAGCATCCCTTATTTTGTGGTGAAGCTGTGACAAGGAAATGAATGAAGAGATGTGGCAACCAAGTAATTTTGTCTCTGCATCACTCATAAAAGAAATGCTCTGTTTATCAATCACCCAGTTGGCACCACAAATCTTGCACCAACCAGCTCCATGTTGGAGGGGCAGGATGATGGTCCAGCATGGATTCAACAGGTGTAAGGAGAAGTTTCTGCCCCCAGCACTGTGGCACCTCAATTCATCACTGTCCTGGTTTAACCCCAGCAGAGCATGACATCATATGGTCTGGAATACGCCAGGACCATGGGATGGCTTGGGTTGGAAGGGACCTCAAAGATCATGTCATTCCCACCTTCCTGCCAGCAGCAGGGACACTTTCCACTAGACCAGGCTGTCAGAACCCCATCCAGCCTGGTTTGAACACTTCCAGGGATAGGGTAACCATGCAGAGATACTTGGCAAGGCTGATTTATCTGTCACTTCCAAAAATTCTTCTTACCATGACACTTTATTTAAAGCAAAACACGACAAGACAATGCCACTAATGTGTTTACTTCTGCAAGTTCCTTTAGGAAGGAAAGAAGGAAACCTTCAATGGGAGTTCGGGTGGGCCAGCAAAACAAATTGAGAAGACAAAGTTGCCAAGACCAAAACTAAAACCCCGAGGCAGTAACTGGGAGACACAGCTGGCTCTGTCTGGAGCTGCCCATCAGCACAATTAGAGCTGATCCCCCCTCAGTCCATGTCCCCCACAGCTCAATAGAGGCACTTTGGCAGCCAATTGATGGGCTGTGCTCAGCACATCCTTCGATTGCCACCTGTCCTCCCTCCTCATCTCCCCCGCTGCCTCCATTGTGCCTGATTAATGCAGCCCATTCCTCCTGGTTATTTCCTTATCGATCCACCATCCCCTGCTTGGGAAAAGGCATCAATGCAGTTAAGGGAAGGCACCTGCTTGGACACTTTGGCTGCTTTCTGAGAGAGAGTTTTGTTCCCACTGGATAATAAGAACCCCTGGTTAAAGGAGCTTTATGGTATTGGCAATGTCATAAAATGTTCCTTGTGTCCTACTTCAGTGGAGCTGACAAACTCTCCACTCGCTGTCACCGGGCTAATGAGAAAAGAAGCACTTCTAAAGAGCTCTGGGTACTTTTGCATTGTAAAGTGAAAAGGAGAAAGTAAGATATTTCAATGATGTTCGTTCCAAAGCCCCATAAAGAGGAAAGAAAAAAGGGAACGTCTCTGCACAATCACTGTATCAGGCAAGCAGCTCACTTATTAATCTCTCCTTCCTCTGTATTCACTGGCTTGGGGGCTTGAAAAGTTGACACTTGACTTGAAAAATGCCAACTCTAAGCAGTTTATTTCCTCTTGAACTTTAAGAGCTGACTGAGACAGAAATGACCTTTAAAAAGGCAGGGTTAGTTCTTGTATGAATTGATAGAAGGATTCTTTGCTTACACAGCACAGCAAGGTACCGAGCAAATCTCCTATACAAACTCCCCTCTCTCACCAGAGGCAAGAACAACACCATATTCCATCAGCCACAGGATCCACAGAGCTGGAGGATGTGGGACCTGGTGACCCAGCTTGTCTACAACAAGAGGGGAAGAGCCTCATACAACCATAAATCAGTGCCCTTGACATGCCCAGGACAGGCAGTACACCAATATTCACACCCTGGAGATTCCCCATCTTCCATCACAAGGAAGCAGAGCAGGCACAACCACAATTAAACAGCTTGCACCCAAATCCCACCACCAGCCCAGCCAGAGAGTCCTGCTGCCAGTGGGGCACAGAGCAAGATACCAGGACTGTTATTTTGGGACATCTCCCTGGTGGTTGTGAGTTTGCTTACATCAATCTCTACTGAAGCTGCTGAAACACAAACCAATCACTACATGGCTCATTAATGGTGTTCGATGAGAGGCAGCTGGAAAATGCAAATCAATACCCAACAATACCTGCTAACAATGCCTGCTGCCACACCAGTAGCCAGACATGTAACTAGGCAGAATATTCCTGTCCACCACACAATTAATGCCACCAGATGTCCAAAGAAAGGCAGTTGAAGGATTTTGTGGCAGCAGAGGACAACCTAGGAGTTTTGATAAAGGAAATTCACAAAGCAAATATCTGGGATGTTAACAAGGATGGGAATACCCTGGGGACAAATAAGTTTCATTTGCCTGCATGCAAATAACAACACTTACTGGTACAGTATTTGAAGATACAAAGTGCCCTGCTGATGGGCATGACACCTGCACATTAAACTAAGATATCCAAATGATATTTCATTTATCCAGATAGTGTAAGGGTATTCACCTATTTCTCACTCTGTAAGGAAGGCAGATGTAGCCATTTTGGTAACAGCAAAATATTAATGCAGAAGATGAGTAAACTTTCCACTGCCAGGCAGAGAAACTCCTCAGAGGCAGGGTTGAAATTTTGCCTCCTTTTCTTTTTTTTTAAATTTATTTTATTTCTAGCCTTAATTTTCAGCTGCTAAGCCACGCTGACTGCAAGCAGGAAAGGACTGATGGAGTTCAGAAATCTCCAGTGAAGTATGAAGTATCACTTTGCCATCAGCAGCAATGAAATGCTTCCAATCTACCATCAGCCCACTTAAGCAGAAGCAGACATCTTATAAAGAGAACCCCATGGCTATTCTGTGCAGGATTTTCTTTTTCTCTGGAAGGGAGATACACATCAAATGCAGCAAGGCAGACAGAAGAAGTCAAGCCTTATATAGCCTAGGTTAACTTATTAATAATGAATCTTTTTTGTCATTATTCCTAAGGTTTAGTATCAGGCACTTTGGCAGGAGGGAGGAGAAGGAGAGGGGTGTTTTGCTCTCCAGTGCAACTGGAGGCATGGCAGGGAACCACAGCCTCAGTGGGATATTGAGTGGAAACTCTCAGATCAGAGCTTGGCATCTCCCTGTTGCCAGAGATTTAGAAAATTCCTGCACCTTAAATATATATACAGTTATATGTGCAGTGTATAAATATATATATAGAGAAAGACACACACAAGAACACAGTAGTTAACAATTCATATTAAATAATATCTGTACTGTTCTATCCTCTGTAGCATTGCAAGAGTTGCAGGCATTAATTTTTTTTTTTTCATATTTTTAAATGCTGTTTGATTTCTCTGATGGGGCTTTTCCTGTGTGTATAATCACAAGAGGTCTTGGAGAAACCTGTTTACTTCTGCAATCCATTAGAGAGACTCCCAATTCCAAAGTTACTGCACAATCACTTCTTTTAACAGTCAATTTAACAGTGTTTAGCCTCCAACTGTTGCTCTCACACACAGAATGCTGCTTTTGGGGCTTTGACTCCTGTGCATAAAAAGGCTTCTTAACATCTTTAGGGCAATATGAAAATACAGATTTATACTGTAAGGTGCATAACTGCTGCAAAACAGATTTGCTCAACTGTTATATACATCAAACAACATTAAAAAACAGTAAGGAACTGCCATCTGATTTACATGAGAGATACTCTGAGACTTGTAACTTTTGCCTGAAGGTTTTAATTAAAGCAATTCATGTCCCAGGGCACTTTCCTTGTAGTAAAGTGTCTTCCCCATTCAGCTGCTTCAAGGACTCTGCTCTCTGTGCTTTGGCACCATCTAATCACTCCCATGGGAACAAACGGATGCAGATCAGAAAAACAGCTTTAAATGAAGCAAGAAAGATGAAGAACTAAATGTAAAAGAAGAAACAATTTTGTAGCCTTTATCCAAGAGCCTGTTAGATCTCTGGAATGACAACAAAGGGGGAAGAAGGTGTTGGTCTGAGTAAAATCTGAAACTCCAGAGTTCTGTCACTGCTTGCTGTGACACTCCCAAAACACGAGTGTTCCCAGATCTAACTTCCAGCAGGGATCATCTTCAGTCAGGGAATTTCTCTGTCTTTGCCACTCTTTTGAAAGAAGAAAGCAGTGATCAAGAATCCATGTCTGGCAGCTCTTTCCTTTGTCACTTAATTCACTTTGAGACAGGAGAATTTACAAGTCACAGCTGCTTTGGTTCCTCCAGGTATTCCAGGAGAAATGTACCCAGTGGCCCAGAAGAAAGGGTGGAATTTTTCCCCAGATTTCACTCAACAGTACAGAAAACAAAGTTTACTGAAGGATGAAGAAACACCAACAGACAAGGCACAATAAATTATCTTACTCTGCAGCTTTTAGCAGCATAAGGAAAAGCAAAGTTTTTCTGAAAATGAGGAATCCATTGTCACCATAAGGACTTTGACTCGAATACTGCAGTAACACACCACTGGAATATTAGTATAGGTGGATTCACTAACAGAAAGCAGTGCAAAAACTAATTTCCACTTGTTAAAATTCTAGTCAATTTTGCACAATTACCTCAAGCAAACCCTCTCACCAAACTCATCAACACAGTGAGGGGGGAAAATAGTCTTCTTCTAAAAATTCCAAATGGAACTCAAGCAGAAAACTGACAATTTCATTGCAAATTCACAAGAAGCTTGTAAGAATGCAGAAAATATCTCTTCCCATCAACAGCACTAGTGTCACCCTTGAATGCCAGCAGAGTTCCTTGTGGGCTGACTGTGATTTGGTGATGCTTTGCACAGAGCAGCTGTACCAGCTACAGGTGATGTTCCAAACCAAAGAATATTTGCAGGGGCTCCTTTGTATGCAGGTGTCATCCAGGAACAGCCAGCAAGTGCTTCCCAGAGACTTTCTAAATTGCTACAGATATGTGAGGTTATATATAAAAGGTAACTAGCACAGCAACTCTATATGGCCTTCATTCTTTATGCTTTTAATCAATGAAAAAGAAAAATAAAATAGAAATAATAATTAAAAACAACCAAGCAAGTAAGCCAGACAAGGAAAAACAACAGGAGAGTATAGTAAAGACACACACAGAATCACCAGGATTTTACAGAAGTTATTTTGTGCATGTACACTGCCTGAACTGACAGGCTGCTAACCTGGGAGAGGTTTTTCCTTTGATGTTGTGGCTGTTCCAAGTTATTCTCAACTCAAATAAAAGCAGTAAACAGCAAACCCCAAAACCTGTGAAAGTATCCAAATACTCTGTATTGCAGAGGATCATGCTTCAATGGCATGCAGCCCAAATGAATAAATATTTTCTGGTCTTTAGCTAATTTTATGATATGCTCAGTATCTCAAAATGAGTATATATTGACAAGTCTACTTGAAATCGCTTAAATCAATTGAACAGTCAATCAATTTTAGTTGAATTCATTAATCTATTCGGAGAAAATGGATTCCATAGCTCCAACTATTAGATACTGATAGCATTTATACACTTAACAACCTGAGAATGATTTGAAAATCCATAAGCCTGTAATTACTTATGACAAATTTCATACAGGAATATTTTAAAACTCTAATCTAGCTGACTTCATCAGTATTTTTCTGATCCTTCTCTAGCTCTAGACAACAATAACCAATTCATTCCAAGGCTGTTCATGCTCTCATTTTCAGGACCTTGGTGTTCCAATATTTGTGCTTCAATTAAGGCAGGACAGTCTAAGGAAATGACTATTTTAATAGTTTTATAAAAAATGTATAGAGACTTTTCTATCGATTAAAGTATCCTTGTAAGAAGAATTAATGTTTGTATTTTACCAGTGGTGTTTACAGAATAAAACCAGTTTCATGAGTTCATCTTTCTTTTCTTTAATTGGATTTGTGAAATAGTTCATCCATTTGTGGTGCAGTACAAGGGATAAAAGCATTGGAACTGAAGAGAATGCAGGCACAATCCAACATTTACATTGCATTGAACTTTCAAACCAGCACTGTTAACTATAGCACAGAGAACATTTACAAAGATTATGTGGGCAAGTGGATATTTCTAAACCAGAGGAGAAACTTTTATTTGATTTTCTAACACCACCATCCACAGAACAAAGGCTGAGCAAAAAGATATTGTCTGTCAGGTCCTCAGAGTGGGTTTTTTTAAGGCTGAATTAAAGTATTAAACTGAAATACAAGATTGCATCTGAAATTAAAACATATCCTTTCCTGAGTTAACCACAAGACAACCAGAACTCCAGTGAAACTGTCAGACACCAGCAATAACAACCATGACTGAATGCACAGAGTAATGCCTGGCTTTTAGATACAATGCAAGAATAATGTCTTGTGACATACCAATAATTCAGGAAACGTTTGTACAATACCAAAAGTATGGAATTTTCCTTTGGTTATGAGGCATCTCTCTGAGCCTGCTTCAGCACATGTGCCTGCTACCAGCATACTCTGGTACCCAGGGTTTATTTACACCAGAGCTGTAACAGAAAATACAACTGCTTTCATTAATGGCACATAAGAGAAATAACTTCAGTTTTGCCCACAGCTGAGGACTAAATTTAACCAGCTCCTCAGCATTTATTTTAAATGAGGGGCAGGGTTTCACCCTGCATGGCCTAGATTGGCATGTTGCTGGATTTTAATTTTCATATTGGTGGGGCTTTTTTTAAATTCTTTTTAATTCCCGAAGAAAACTGCTGGCAATTCCGTTTCAACAAGCAAATATAAGCTTCCTATGAGGTTTTACATCAGGCTGTTAAGTAGAAAATCCTGCATTTAGCACTTGGCAGGTTTGAGCTGGTGCAGAGCAGGGCAGTGACACGAGCAGAGGCACCAGCTTTACTCCATGAAAAATACCAAAAGGCAGAGGACCAATATTTGAATATTCAAACAACTTCCAGTGCTTATTCCCCTTTTTCTTCAAGCTTCTATAGAAACATCATAAGCAATCGTGTTCAATAACATCAAATTTATTTATATAAAGCTAATTGCTGTGCCTGTCTCCACTGACATCCCAAGACAAATCTTGCAGCCAGGAGAGAGCCCTGAAGAAAGGAAAAACTAATCCATGCAGATGCCTGAACAATCTTTGCTTGCCTTCAAGAGATTCCCTGCTGAATCCTGAAAACCTAGATCAATTTGACATCAACTAATTGTGGTTATTCTCACCATCTTTCCAAGTGAGGGCCAGACAGAAATCCCAGGCAGCACAAGTTACCAGGGCTGTGTGCAGGAGCTCTGCCTCCAAAAGGTAAAATCTGGATTGCTGAGAAGATTACAGGTGTCAGCCTTACAGTTTCATTAGAAGAAATTAGTGTGGTTTGGCACAAGATTCAGTGTGCATTGATTGTTTAAAAAAAAAAAATCAGAGATATTGAGTGTCATCAAATACAAGGTTCTGCTGGTAGCCCTGCATTTTTAAAAATCAATCTGAAAACTCAGTGCTTCCAAAAACAGGGCAAAACCACCTCCTATCACATTTAATAGTATAGTAGCAGATCTAAATGCAAGTGCAAGGAAAATGAGACTGCAAATAAATATGAGACTATAATAGCTGTAAATGTCTTGCCTTTAGGAACATCTAATTTACTGTTTTAAAGGTAGGCTCTCTGACTCCTGTTTACTTTCCTCTGTGTCCCATTAACTGTGACTGCATTAATACAAAGCTTAGTCTGCTCTCAAAGAACAGCTGAGCAGATTAATTTCTATTCTAATCTTCAAGCTGAAGTTGTATCTCAAGCAGGCTTTTCCCCTTTTTTTTTTGTGTTGTGTACAGGAGACGTGCTGGGGTGGGTTCCCTTTCCTCAGAACAATTCAGATGAAGATTCAGCCCAAACTGGTTTGCAGGAGACACTGACATTTCTCATCCAGCCACATCTCTTCTTAAAGTATTTTAAACTCCATTAAATTCAGAGCTCATATGCTTGGGAGGGTCCCCTGACACACACGTGGTCTGTGCAGTTTTACACTGCCTGCAGACACGGCTCAAGAACAAGAGTGAAAATTTCCTATTCCACTCATGTGTTTGCTGTGGATAGTAGTGCTAATTAACCAGAGAGATGGAAATTCATTTCATAATGGATAATTTCAGTGGAAACTTCCAGCTGTCCTGAAACTGGTTTGTGCCTGGAATTGAGACTAGAACCTGGCTTTTCCCTCCAATTCTGAATGCTCCCCAAATGTATTCATTCCCTAACCCCCGTGCAGTGAAGAGTTTGACTGGTGACAAAAACTACTACAAAAATTGTAGTAGCTGTCCCATCTGCTGACCTGCCCAATTTAGAAACACATCCATAACCAGAAGACTGTTGACTGAGTAGCTTAAGCATTGAATGTTAGTTTAATTATACATTTTACTCTCTAATCTGAAGTCTGCATGTGTACACATATGCACATAAAGTCATACTTTAAAGTATTACATCTATGGGCAGCAGTGCAGCTTAGGAAAGAGGAAATTGAAGTTTTCAATCAATTGTAAGCTTGCAGTAACATTCAGTTAAACAAAACCACTCCACACACTGAGCCCCACAGACAACATTCAGCCTCACCCATTTGTGAGCAAACACCAAAGACAACATTATTTGTGTTTACACACAAAGAAATTTGCTTTGCTTTGCTTCCATCCAAGGCACATCAAGCCTGAAAAGCAAAGGCAGGCACCACACTGTGCTGAGAGAAGACATCTCCAAAACTGCCTCTGACTCACAGCAATTAAGGGAAGTAGATGGTGGCCCTTTGAATCCAATCCAGGACATTGTTCAGATGTGAGAAAAATTAATGTAAAAGGGGAAATGTACTTTGTGTTACAGCCCACCAGACCTCTCCTGGCCTGGCTGGTGCTTGGGCTGTTTCCCATCATTTTGGGTTATCTCTGGCTGTGCTCTGTAGCAGTTTCTCCCTGCCAGTGCCTTTCCTGCACAGGTAACCCAGCAGGATTCAGAGATGGGGTGGTTTGTAGCACAGTTTTTAGGGATTCATTTCAAAGCTCAGTGGCTCCTGACCTGAGCTGGCAAGAACAGAGCTAATCCCCTGTATTTCTGTGCCAGTCAAGGAAACTGAAAAGGGAGTTTTTGGGGAATAAAGGTGAGAAGTGATGCTGTCCCATGAGCTACCTGCTCTCAGCTGTCAGCAGCCATGGCCACAAGATGCAGCTTGCAGAACACAAAACTCTGCATGCAAGGACCAGGACAGTAAGACCAAGATCCACGACCCTCAATTAGTTCTATCCTAATGACTTTCTCACAGAACTTGATGGTTTTGCCCTGTTTTTCTTATTTTTTCCCCTCAAATTGCTTTTTTGTACATGAAAAAAATTATGAAGCGATTGAAACTGAAGGTAAAAAACCTCCAAATTTGTTAGGTTCTTGCCATGTTGTAGTTAACTTGTAAAAAAACCAGACCAGATCTAATATTCTTACTTTCCAAATGAACACAGAACCAGGTTTGAATTAAAACTTTATCATAGACAGATTCAGGAATTCTCTTTTTTACATTTCCCATGGTCAGGCAGTGCAATGCAGCCCCCCCAAAAACGAGACAGAAAGCCATTCTGTGCTGAAATGCTAAGAGCCCTTCATATTCAAAAATTCCTCATCTCATTTTTCAAGGAGGATCTCTTGCAGAAACATTACAAAACCATTTTCTTCCCCTTTCATCTTTGTGAAACAGCACATTATTTCCGTGCAGGGAGCTGAGGTGCAAGGGCATTAAAATCCAAACAGAATCATTATGGTGACTGAGCAACCAGGAGTCATTTCTAACTAAACCCAACTGCAAATCTCTTCCTTCAGACCATGACACCTTGGAAGCTCCACAGACTTGAACAAAGGCTGAAGAATTTCATCCTCTACCCAAATAAAGTAATAAAGGACATAATCCCATTGCAAGGAAAATGAGGCTGAAATGGCAGACTTTGATATAGAGAGAACAGAAATGCTGGGCCAAGCTAAATTACCTCTATAGTTTTTATACTATGTATGACAGCTGCTAGCAATTCTCATTGAAATGGGAAAAGGATCTTTGATACCCTATTTCCAGTAATACATTTTTTACATACAGACAGTAATTATAAAAATAAGTAGATGCATAGGGACAATTAAGAAATTTAAGCCTCCAGCATCTATTACACAATTTCATTCTGAGCAGTGAAAACTCAGTACCAAAACTCCCAATATTGCAAAATACAATGAATTCTCCTATAGTATTTTGAAGGCAGACAGACATTTCCCTGCAGTCTGAGCTGGAAATTTCCTTAGTAACTCTTACCATACTGAATCTAGGGGGTCATGTTCTTCTGAGAAAAAAAAAAAAAGTGTGTTAAGGAACTAATCTCCCTGCAGTAGTAAATGGGCTCTGGACACCTGGAAGCACAGGCAAAATCTTGGTTTCCCTAAAAAATACAACAAATATATCCACTGTTTTCTATTCAAATGACCCCAATCCCAAACCCCAGCAGAGGTCACTTGGTTTAAAAAAAATGTAATTTTTAAAATGCAATCTATGAGAAGCCACTTGGAACACACTGAGCTGTGGGCTGCCAGTCAAGTCTCAGCCAATTACCTGTTGAAGCTTCAGGAGATCAACAATTAACCCCAAAGTTACACCATGGAAACAAAGAAATTTATTCTTTAAAAAGAAAGAAAGAAAGAAGCAAACAATTCAAAGGGAAACTTACTTTGGAAAACTGAAGTGCTGAACAGCAGTGTTAGCAGTTTAGTCCATCTTAGGAAGACCTGTCCTTACTTTGATCAAACAATCCATTGGGTCATGGAATCATGGAACAGTTTGGGTTGGAAGGGATCCTGAAGTTCATCCAGTGTCACCCCCTGCCATGGGCAGGGACACTTTCCACTGTCCCAGGCTGCTCCAAGCCCTGTTCAGCCTGGCCTTGGACACTTCCAGGGATCCAGGGGCTTCTCTGGGCACCCTGTGCCAGGGCCTCCCACCCTCAGAGGGAAGAATTCCTTCCCAAAATCCAATCTAGACCTGCTGTCCTTCAGTTCCAAGCCATCTTGCCTTGTCCTACCACTGCATGTCCTTGTCCAAAGGATAGAACAGGTTTCACCACAGTCACCCTGGGAGAGAGCTCTCTGCTGAGTGCGTACCTTTGGTCTCAAGAAATCCAAGCAGGATATAAAACCTCCCAGGAAACTGGGTGTGCACAGTCAGAATCAGGGATATCTTTAGCCTGAACACAGACTTAAGACTTAAAAGCAATGTATTTTCCACTTTCCATAATTGAAAATATTCATTAGTGGTTGTCCAGTTCTTAAAAGTAAACTCCATCTAAAATTGATAAAACAACTCTTTTGTGTTTAGCCATTGAAATATTTTGCATTTGATGATACAGTTATAAATTAATTGCAGCAGGAACAGATCTAAGAAGAAAAATTAACAGGTTAGAGCTCTTATCTGGGATTCAGCAGATCTAAGTTCAAAGCCACGCTGAGCCTCAGGCTTTCAACTTAACCTCAGGCAATTCATTTAACCTCCCCTGTACCTCTATTACTCATCTGTACAACACTGTATTTAATAAGAATGGCACAATCCTTCTTATGTACACTGTTTATGTGATAAACATGCAAAAAAATCTGGCACTAGGACCTATGTGGGTACCTACAGACACATACAAGACTGAAAACCCAGACATTTCTCAACAGAACCTTCAGGCACAAACAGTATTTCCTCTCAGAAAGAGAGTAAAAAGAACCACATCTCCCAAAAGCCCAAGAATTGTCATAAAAGAACTGTCAGAAAGAAGACAGAGCAAACTTTTCTTTCAGTATCAGTAGCCTCAGTGCAAGAGTACAATAAATGAGAGATACAGGTCTGCAGAAAAGCCAGCTCAGAGGGAAAAATCACCTTAATTTCAGACAACAAAAGAGAAATGAGAGGAGACAAAACCAATTGGTTCTGCTCCTGTGTTATGGATGGGGAAATCAGGTATTCCCAGCCTTGAGAGAAGGAGCAATGCTGGAGACAACACACAGAGCCTGTGCTTTCCAAAGGGAAGCCCAGGTGGCAATCAAGTGGTGCTGGTCAGTGACAGCAGAGCTTCAGAAGTTTTTTGTATTTTCCACCCATCCTGGTGCATCAACTCCTTTGCAAAGGGAAATCTGGACACAAGTCCTGGAAGAGGAGCCCGGGACACAGAGGAGGCGAGGGGTGGGATTTGGAATCCGGATGAGAAAGCCAAAAATAACAATCAGCAGTTTTCCGATAACTTTAGCACTTTCAGTAACCTGTGGTCAAGGTTGGCTGGTAATAACACACAGTGTATTTTATCAGATAAAACAGATTAACCTTATGGGGTTGAGCCATGAATTAGATTTCCCAATAAATGGCTGTGATTTACCAATCTGGTAGGGATGAGGATGGAATGCAGAGCAAAGAACTGCACCTCCGCTTGGTCAGCCCTGCCACAAAGCAACCTCTGTGCACAGCTAAGGAGGAAAGGCAGCCAAGAACTGATCAAACAAACCCATGGAAGATGCTCAGACATGCCACTGGAAATAAACCACTTCACTTCACTGAGATGCATTCCTTAAAGAGAGAAATCTGAAGAAATACAAAGGCATTCCAAAAGAAGATACTCCTAACAGGTTCCATGGGCAGCAGCACAAGCAAGCTGGCTGAGAAAGCAGATTCAGCTACTAAAGCAAATGGAATTCACATTTAGTTAGTGGAAATCTACTGGATACCCGAGGGTGATGAACATTAAACAGTGTGAAATTTTATTGCATTTTTCTGCTCCCCTCCTGGGATTTTTATGACGATAACCATTTTTTGCATATGAACAGTGTGAGCTCCAAAAGCTTCATTTTAATCCAAGATGTTCCATTAAAATTTAACATGCACCAAAGGTTTGAGTGCTGAGGCTGCCTTGTGAAGAATGTCATATTTAAACAGTTGGTGAATTAAACCCACGTTATGTTGTGCATGGTAAGGTGACTTACCCAGCAGGTTTCTGAAGCACAGTGAATTCGCTCTGTCGATAATTTGCAACGTATTTGAATATTCCTGGTGTACAGAAACTCAACTGCCTTGTCAGGCAGAAGATGGATTTCCTCAACACCCACCTACATTGTTAATATTTGTACATCACCACACTTTGCACTGAGTACACAAATATTCCATTTTATAAAGACTGTTGCTATTCCTCAAAAAAAAAAAACCCTGTTTTCAGCAGTCACTCTGGGTCAGACCAAATCTAATCTAGCCCAGCACTACATCTCCAACAGCAGCCAAGGCAGATGTCTTTGGAAAATACAAGAGCAGGACAAAGGCATAACAAAACTTTTGCAGGATATTCTCCATCTTTCCAGCAACTTCTGTCTCAGACTCTTTTTGAATCAAATGTGGTACCTTTGTAAAAATAACCCAAAATGTATTTTTCTTCCTTTACTCTTCTCAGTCCCTTTTTGAACGTTGATACCATCCCACTGTGCAGTATCCCAAAATTTAATCCTACTCATCATGATGTGCTGTTTTACATCTGCAGATTTTATTTGCTGCTCTCCCAATTCCTCCAGCACAGGCAGACTCTCAACTTTAGAAAAAACTGTGTTTTCCTGAACGCAAAAAGACAGCAACAAGAAAATACGCAAAGGAAGTTGGGGTGATAAAAATGCACATCCACACAGTGAAGAGACAGGCAATTCTTCACTAAGCAGACATCTTACCTGGCTGCAGGAACTACTGCAGAGAAATGGACAAAAATTCACAATAAATTAAATTATTTTAACACATTTTTTACGGGTAGCACACAGATAACAAATCTCTAAAGAAAACCCCAAACCAGATTACAACTAGGTTTTTATAGCCTCAAGTATCTGAGAAGTTTTATGAGACAGAGGAGAGAGTCAGCAGCTGCACAGAACACCTTTCATTTAAAAGACAGGATAATAAATGAATATAAACACAATGGAAGGAACAAGGAAAATAAATACTGTCTTGTTGTCCTTAGTCATGCTTACAGCTTAAAAGGCAGGTGGGGGGTTGCAGCCATAATGCATCCAAAAACTAACCAGCACTTGGATTTTAAGCCAGGAAGACAAATGGCAAACAGAAGGGACTACATGAATAAATGTCTGTGTGTAAAAGGATGGGAAAAACAGAAGGAAAGAAGGAAAGAAGGAAATGGCTCAGCACTAAGAGCAGCACAGACTTTAGGGCAAATGAAAAGGTGATAATAAAGGGGGACTAGCCACCAGTGGAACGTATGCAAAAAAATGAACCACGGTTGGTACTGAAATTTGAGCACCAGTCAAGAAATGCTGCAGTCAAGAAGCTACAGAAGTCCCTCTGGATAATAAAATCTCTCTGAACTCACAAGATTTAGAGGGATGTGCTCTCAGGGTGACCACAAAGAGCTGGAAAAGCTTACCTGGTACTTCCTACTTCCTAAAAACATTGCCCCAGAGTAAGGGAGTACTGAATAAAGGAGAACAGATTTTCCTGTGCAAGGTTATGAAAGCAAACTTGCAAATACACAACAGGGAATGACCTTGCAAGGACAGGATGTGCTGACACTTTGTATTGAAGCCCCAGCACAAAGCTCTGTGCACTGAGAATTAACAGGACCTGTGAGAGAAGCAGCATAGGAAACCCTCACCCCACAACTGAATGCACACCCTCTCACTTGCTTAGGTAACAATCCAAATAAAAGACACAAAGGAAGATTTTATCCCCACTTAGGTTCTTTTATTCAAAAGAAAGTGTCTTCTACTGCCTTCCATCTCTGAATCCAGGCAAGAAAAACCACAAATCATCCCTGTCTGCTCCAAGAAAACTCAGAGCAAGTGATTGGAAGCAGACAGATCCAGAAAGTTTCTGTACCAAAACACAGTTTCCCCTACCCCAAAACTTCTCTCACTGCTTTCTTTTTGTTTTGTTTTTTTTGGAACATCTATTGATTTCCCTCCTCCTCCTTCAGGGAATATTCACAGATGTGCAAAGCCACCTCTAACAGCAACATTAGCTGAAGCAAAAAATGAAATTTACACTTGACTGCCTTCTTCAACAATGTGCAATCACCATTTAATAGGAAAATGGAGCAGAGTGCAAACAGGAAAAGGAAAGGGCTGATTAAAACCCAGCCAGCCCCGAGCTGGCGATCCCCCGCTACAGAAACAAGGCACGGGCTGAGCTCGGAGGAGCAGGAGCTCTGCACAGCTCCACAGCCCCTGGCAGCACTGACAAACCCACACACACCTGGAGAAGGGCCAAGGGAAGGCTTTTTCACTGAGGAGTGGGCTGCTGGCTACCACAATACTTCAGTTTGTTAAGGAAAACAAAGAGGTGCTGAAGGTCTGCAGCCATGGGTCCTTCTCTGCTCGCCACCAAAAGCCAAACCCACCAGGGAAAGCCAAGAGAGGAGGGCTGAGCTTTGTGTCCAGCAGTGACAGGGCCCATCCTTTTCTGCTCAAAGACATCAGAATTTGGGCACAACACTGCCCAAAGGGTGAGACATCCCACCCAGGAGGAGCTGCTGCTCCAGGGACATCTCAAGCCCTGCCACTACTCAGGCACCCCTCAAGCCAGGCTGCCTCAGAGTGCTCAACTCACAGCACTGACAAAATCATCTACCTCCACACTCACACTGTGCCTGACAGCCTGATCTTCTCTCATTGTTACTGTTTTTGTTGTTTTCATTTTTATCATTTATATTACAGATCTCTTATTAATGGATTCTCATTTACACATGTCAGAAAATGAAAGAAATCACCTAATTACCTGCTTTTCCCATCAGTTATGGAACAGGGCTAACAATTTACTTTCCACTCCTTTCTCTTCTTTCTTTTTATATATGTGATTTAGCATCTCCTGTCAGCTGCAAGCTGGAAGAATCATTTTCTAATTATCAAGATTTCTCACACACCAACTTTGAATTATTTGGCTTTTTTTCCCTCTTAAATTAGAAAAAGATTCCTTTGAAACAATGTTTCATTTTCAATTGGCTCTGAGAAAAGTCTGAATTTCTGCTTAGCTTTTAATTGATATTCACAATACATTATTAATGACAAAACCAAAAGAATATGATTAGAGCAAACAAGTAAACAACCACATTTTTGTTATGTTCTGGCAATGTGAATAAAATTATAAGAAAAAGCATGTAATTTTCTTAAAGCTAGGCAGAAACTTTACCTTTTTATTTTGCCAAGTATAGCTTTATTTGTAAGATGAGGGAACTTTAAAAACTACATTTTGTTGTTAGCTTACTGTCTCAAAGTGTTAAATTATAAATTTACAAGCAGGCTGGTGCTGTGATGCTACAGAACCAAAATACAGCAAGATAACACCACTGGGGGATGAATGTCTCCCACAACCCTGTACTGCTCCAACCAGAACAGAAGTCAACACCAAATATTCCAGTCACTGTGGAATATCATTTGCCCTGCTGCAGTTATTTAGTACTTTCAGAACACCTGATTTTCATAAATCTGCACATCCACGTGGTTCTGCACCTCACCTCCTTCCTGGAGTTATTCTGCTATATTGAAGGCAACTAACCTTCCCCAGACTGAACAAATTGAGACATGTCCTGGGTAAAACCAGCTGTAATTACACATTCTAGCAGAGCTAATACCTACAACAGGCTCCTTAAGCAGCTGTCTGGATGTAAATTATTGGTAAAAGAAACCTGCCACCCCAATGGGCTCCTAGTGCCTCTGAGACTGAGAAATTCCACTGTGCCCAGGAGAAAAGATGCCAAGAGGCAAAGGGCACTGGTGACTTCAATTTCACTGCTGTTTGCCCTCACAAACTGAAAATACTGCCAGCACCTCCCTCACACACATCGGGAAGGTGCAGCAGCAGCTGCAGCAGGATTCATCTGAACTGAAATTGCAGATCCCTTCTAGATCCCTCCACTGATACCACACAAGATTAAGAAACCACTACAGACAATCTTCAGAGCAAAAACCTTCCAGGAGAAGTATCACAGGGAAAGGAGTACGCTGCTAACATCTAGGAAACTAAAAGATAAAGATAGGAATTTATCTAATCAGCTGCCTGGGGCAAAACATCGTGGCTCAGATAAGTAATGATCAGAGTTTCACTGCCCAACTGCATGACAGGCAGAATCTGTTATTACAGGCACTGAGGCCTATTACAGGAAAGCTGGATTGAACACATGTGGATCATCCCCCATTTGAAGGGAACGTGGGAAGAATGCCAAAAGGGATAACAGTGTCTGAGCATTCCAGAGCTCAGGGACTTAACCCAGCCCAGCAGTGCCAGGTTCCAGCTCTGTGTGGGAATTCTGCGTCCCATGTACAAGAGAAACAAGCAAATCTTGGAAAGATCCTACATGCCAAAAAATACCATTTGTTCTCCTCATCTGTTATTAAAAAATCAGCAAGATTTACCTCGAAGCACTGCTGGGAAAAGTGAGCAGAGAGGAAGAAGAGGACTAACACAAGGCTGAGGAGAATGGCCCAGGTGTGATCAACCAAACACAGACAAAGTCAAGTTGTAGCCCTTACTGAGATATGTTAATCCAGAGGACAGGACAGTCCAAACAGTGACAGTGGCACTCAGAATCATTTCAGCCATGATTTAGCTCTTTGAAAAAGCTTTATATTAAATAATCAGATGTTAATCCAGAGGACAGGACAGTCTAAACAGTTACAGTAGCACTCAGAATCATTTCAGCCATAATTTATCTCTGGAAAAAAGCTTTATATTAAATAATTAAATGCATGTCAGGAATAAAGCTCCAGTTGTATATTTTATATTCAGTTCTGTTAAGCCAACTGTTTCAGTAATTCACTTCATACCTGGATAAGCTCTCAACTTTAAAATGTCATTACTTTATTCTTACACATCTAATTCCAGGATTCCCAATTCATTTAACATAAAAGACAAGTTCCAGATCTCAGAAACCAGGTAAATCCAAATCTGAATGGCTACTTCTAAGCAGCAAAACCTGAGAGGAACCAGCAGCATCTTTTTTGGTTTCAGGGCTCTGGGCAGTTTGGGTTTGGTTTTTGGTTTTTTGTTTTGTTTTGTTTAGTTGCTTGTGGGTTTGTTCTTTGGTTGGTTTGGTTTTGCTTTAAAATATGATGTGGATGCTGGAAGGTCCCAGCTTCTGGAGCATTACAGAGAATCAGCATCCCACAACTGGGACTCTTCCATTATCCCACACACAGGCACCAGCAGAAGCCACAAGGCTGCAACACTTGGAAGCTTTTCTACCCACACAGTGAAAGATTTAACCTAATCTGTAAGAAATGAAGTCAAACACCAGCATCTTGTAAATGAAAAGATTAATCCTGCTTTGAATTGGATCCAGCACAACAACACACGGGCCAGCACATTTTGCAGCAGTGCATGGAGTTCTGAGTAGCAGAGATGATTCCTCCCTCTAGAACATGTTCCACTGGGGTTCTCACAGCATCACCACAGCACCAAGTGTGTGTCTGCAGGAGCAGCTCTGACACTGGCTCAGATTCTGGGTCTTCCCTTCTTCCCATCTCCCCAAAGCAGCATCAATTCTAATTCATCACCTATTTCTTAAGCTGTTAGAAAACAGGATTGGTGAAGTTATTTTTACTGGGGAGGGTAATATCAAAATAGATGCTCAGCTGAGAAAGGGGGAGTTGGGTTTACATCCAGAGGGAGATTTTTTTAAACAACCCAAAGAAAATTTAAGAAAATTCTGTTCTACATGGAGAGCTGACATGTCATTACAAGCAGTCTTTTCAACATCCCAGACACTGATAATTAGAGCAGTGAAGAAAAACCATGGAGACTTTGGGTTCTCTGGGAGGGAGTACAAAAATTTATCAGTAGATTTGATCTCTGTGCCACAGACCATGCTGAGGAGCCTGAAACTGCTGTGGTTTGTAATCCCAATGTATATTCCAGTACATTGTTCTATACTCCAGCCCAGGCAAGGAATTACAGAGGTGCATATGAATGAGGATAGGCTGGCATCCAGCTGGTCACAACACAGAGCAGGACAAAACTATCAAGGATCTAACAAGGATTTGGCTTAAGAAACAGAGCAGGAAAATTGCTGTAGGTGTAAAGCAGCCCTGACATTCACAGGAAGCTGTAGTTCAGCTCCAGACTCTTCTCAAACACTTTAGTCTGCAAGCCAGCAGTATCTCCAGCAATATTAATAATTCATTTTAACACTAGCTGTTAACCTGAGAGTTGCTTTGAGGAAAATATCAAGACAGGCTGAAGACAAATGGTGCTACCAAAAGGCAACAGATATAGCAAAAGAAAAACACACTTAATGAAGATAACCTGTTCTCTGGGGGGCTCAATCCACTACTAAAAGACAGTTTTTTGATTAATTCAAGCAGTTATTTCTCTGCATATAGCTGTTCTGATCGAGAGGCCAGCTCATCAAAAGGTGACAGGACAGGATAATAGTTTAGCATTTTCAAAAACTATTTAAAACACTATGAGCACTCTCAAAAAGACAAGAGTTACACTTGTTTAAACAACTGGACTCCTTGCCACAAAGAGGACTCAAGAGTTTAATACATTTTTTAATATAGGACAAATAAAAAAGCCCCAAAGGCTTCCACCTATGAGTAATACAAGAACAAATTAAATTGTACAGGAAAAATAGAAAGGAATTTTCTCCTTTCTTTTCTAGTAGGTCTCTGAACCATCCCTTTATACAGCTACCCTGGGTGACTGACATTGTGCTAAGTCCTCAGTCACACAGACAAAAAATTTATACTTGTGTGACAGACAAAATCAATCAGACATTGGGTTGGACACACCACTGGCAAACTGAAAAGCCCAGGCAATGGCTTTTCATTCTGAGCCTCAGCACACACCAAGGACCCCTGTGCAGCCTTTCAGGGGAGCTTCTCCAGTGTCCTAATTAGGATTTAAATTGACTTGAAGTGCTCTGACTCAAAGTGGCTCTGATCCAGAGCCTGGCTAAGAAGCTGCCTGTCCTCCACACACCTGTGGCACAGGAGTTCTTCTCATCTAATGGAAACTCAAGAATCAATCACAGGTATTGACGTGGCATTTCATCTTAAATCTGATCTGAACCTGAAAGGATGGTTTGATCGTGCTCCTAAAGCCAGATTGATCTGCACTAAGATCCATCTGAAACAGAATCATTTCCCTTGAGATGTTCTAGTAGATAAACTACTGAGTTTTCTAGGAAATGGAATTATGTCTTCACAACCATGAAAAATTTAGATTACACATCTTTTGTCTTTTTGGGTTCTCTTTAATGCAGCTGATTAAAAGAAGATCACCTTCTGCTTCTAAATATAGTTCTATTTCTTCACTGATAGGTGCAGCTTACCAACTACAAGAAAGAAGGCATTTATGCCTTATGTCCTGTTCCTGATCACCAGCTGTGGAGTTCCACTCTGTCTTGCACAAAACATCCAGCAACCATCCATCCTCCTGCCAACACACTGCTCTGGCTGACCATGCCAAAATCATAATTTAAAAATGCTGGTATAAGATGGTAGAATCAATCTTTATAAGGGGAAAGCAGCCATTTGCATTGGTTTGTGTTTGACAGTTCATTGGTCTGGTTATTTTTTAAAAACCACTATATTATATAATTAAATAATACACTGTTTAGTTTATATGTAAATACATTTACATGGATACACACATATGTATTTACATCCTGAATCCCAGTTCTTGATCTCACAAGCCTGGGGGATCTGTAGCAAAGTAATATTTACACACTGGGGAACTCCATGACACACACATGGAATGAATGAGCAAGAGAACTGTGCTGACAAAAACATCAAACACTTCCAAAGGTTTCTTTCAATCTGCCACGAGCAAAGACAACAAAACCAAGACTACCAAACTCAGACCCCATGCCAGCTTCTTTAACCTTATCCCCAAACTGAACATGTTTGTAGGGGTTTTTTTAATGTTGTTTTTATTCTGTGCCTGGAAATTTTAATAGAAATCTTATTGTACATTTGAAAACAGCACAAACTTGAGGGATTATATCAAATAAATTCCGCTGGGATTTGTGTCCGCTCTAATCCCCTATTCAGCCTCAATCTCATTAACATACCAGGCTTAATTGGCATTTCATCCCTGCATTGTGTCTCCAAAATGAACAAGGTGTAATTATGTTAAAAAGAGCACTTCAAGGGTTTTAGTTGAATTCATGTCATTCATCCGCGTCAGAACGAGCGCAGATGTTCTATTGCGGGACACAGCAAGAGATGAGCAGCTTTGAAACCACACTTCTGGGCTGAAAACTTTATGTTAAAAAAGTTATTTAAGTGAAAAGTAAAAACACAGTATTTTTCTTCCTTTTGTTTCCGTGGCTATACAACATTAACTTTCAAAAGCTGGTTCTGCTTAATTTGATTTTTCATTTTCAAATGAACAGCTGTGTTTAAGTCTAAAAGCCCTTTGTTTAAGCATACAGAGCCCCAGAAAAGGTTTGAACAAAGCATCTTTCTGTAAACACTTGATTACCAGGAAAGGCCTGGCTTCCAAAGTAATCTGGGGGTAGTTTTGCTCTAGGTTCTCTTTTAAAGGGAAAAAAAAAAAATTGCATCGCTTCTCAGATGTCAAACAACAAAAGCAACAAATGTCTTACTAATTGCATGGGTTTCTTGTAGTCAAGGTAAATAAGGGAAGACAGAAGAGGAGTTTCCAAATGGCCATTTTGCATCCTTTTTTCCCCCCCTTCCCCAGTTGCAGACACAAACCCACCTTAATTAAAACCACAACTAATGGGCATTGTATTTAAATTGTTCAGAGAATCAACCAGTGTAGAGTTTTGTGGTCAGACAGGTCCTCTTAATACTGATAGTTCCCAGACAAAGGGAATATTTGCATAAGATGTGCCATTTTAATTAATATATATGTTGTCAGGTAAGTCATTTAATATGAATTCTTAACCAAAAACTATTGAACATTAAGAAAAAGGCTCAGTGGGAAAGCTCAAGTATTTGCCCAAACTTCCAGTTCCAACATTTATTTTGTTAGTGCTGTACTCCCCATTTCATGGTTCTTGTGTGGAAGCAAATGCTTAAGTATAAATCTCTTTATTAAGATTAGTAAGCTTAAGTGATTACAGCTGGAAGTACTTTGGATATTTAAACATACCTCCCAATTCATTCCCCATTGTATTTTTCCAACTATGAAACATGAAAAATACATCATCTATTGTATAAATTCTGTAATTAGCTAATTACATGGCATCAGGTAAATATGTGACAATTTAGAACAGTGGGTAAACGAGTAATTAGGGAATTAAGATTTATTATTCAGAATGCATAATAATGATGTCTGAATCAAAGGTGCATCCAATCAAAGCAGCAGCAGAAGCACCTCGGTGGTGGCTCTTAATTCACGCATAACAGGTGACTGGAGTGAGATAGCCAAATGCACCCTGAGTAATTCATTCACAAACTGGGTGTTCTTTTAAATCATGTAAAGGTTCTGGTCAAAATTAATGTGATGGAATATCGTTAAGAAAAGCACTGATAGCATTCATAAGAAATGCTGATGTCTCTTTAATAGAGTAATAGCAGTTAATGGTGCTTTATGACATGGATTTGAAAATCTCAAAGGGAATTCTTCCTAGCAGGTACTAACACACAACACTGTGCCTTTATCATCTTAAAGAAAAAGAATATTAAATGCTATTGTATCACTTTGAATGCAAAGAGTTCTAAGTTACTCTGATTTTAAAAAATTTAACTAACTATACTTACCTCTGAGTGCAAAATCCATGCTTTTAGGGTTTTTAAAATCGTTATTATTGAAAATCAAAAACATTCTGTGCGTTTTTTTCACTTCCTACAACGCCTATTTACAAAAGTCATCTCCATAGGATAGAGAGCAGACACCTCAAGGATAATTCTCTTCCTACAAGTTTTGTGAAAATAAGCAGCTGGTGAGGAGACAATTTGGTATTCACAAATTCACCCTTAATTTCTCTAGTCTCTGATCTAATTGGTGGTGTTGAATACAGCAGCACACATGCTGCTATCCAAAATACTCTGTAGGAAAAGAGCAACAGGGAGAAAAGGATGGTTGTTTTTCAGGCTAATGAAGAATCAACAGAAAAATTAAGCCCGGCTTAGAGAAAGCTAATTAACCAAGACAGAGAAATCCACAGGAAATTAAAACTGTTTCATTGTTCATGAAAATGTTTGTTTGGTCATTCTGATAAGAGTTGCTAAAAGGTCTGTTCAGTGTTAGAATTACTGGAATTTATTTCCCATGGGAATGGGACAGCTCAGGCCCCCAGCTCAGAGACACTGAGGCTCCATCATCTCGTGCAGTGTAAATCCAAGCACTGGCGTGGTCCAGCTCCTCCCTGGACTGAGGCCACACTGATCATGGAATCACAGAATGGTTTGGGTTGGAAAGGACCTTAAAGATCATCTCCTCCCCCCCCAGCCATGGGCAGGGACACCTTCCACTATCCCAGGGTGCTCCAAGCCCCATCCAACCTGGCCTTGGACACTTCCAGGGATGAGAGTCCACAGCCTCTCCGAGCAGTTCTCTTCCTTCCTCTACTGACACAGAAAAAGCATAAAAACAAGAGAAGCTGATCAAGGAAAAAAAGTTTATCTTCAATGAAGCCAGATTTAATACAAACCAAAATGTACCCACTGATTGCCAGTAATAAAAGTCTGTTTATTCCATGCTACTGTAACTTGGGAGCTAGAAATTATCTCCAGCAATATCATTATGTTTAGTATTCAAAACTTACAAACAACATACGACCAAGCCCTCTGGGCTTGGAAACAAGTCCAAAATCTGATCTGTGTTTTTACTACAATATTGCATTTATGACCATGCAGTACAGTTTGAATATGAGCAGTTTTAAAGCCACCTGCTGTTGCAAAAGTTATTTTCCATAATTAAATATCTTTGCATCAAAGTCGTCCAGGTCATCTAAAAACGTGATTTTCCCTCACACACATAATCAAAGTCAGCATATGCTATGAAATAAAACCATAACTGTAAGAAAACCGGCAACATAATGTCATGAAAATGATTATTGCAAATCTCAGACCCCAGAAAAAGCAAGACCTTATCTTACATCACTGTCTTCATTCAAATAACAGCTGCCATAAACTTGAAATGATCCTCAATGCCAATTGCATATTTTATTATCTTCTGTGACTGTGCTTTTTACCAGGGTCTAGCATCACATCCCTGGGAGTGTTCAAGCCCAGGTTGGATGGGGCTTGGAGCAAACTGATCTAGTGGAAAGCTGATTACTGTGAAAATCAAAAGCCATGCAGTTCAGCTGCTGAAAAATTAATGAACTTGCTGTATGATTTAGGTAAGAGAATACACAGGTATGCACTGAAAATATACAGGAAAGTCATGCAAATATGGGCTTCAAATAAGAATTCTGAGCTTGCTCTTTAAATCTCTAACTCTTAAAAGTCAACTTGTTTAGGATTCAGGGTAATGTAAATGTGAGTGCACAAAATGTTTCTAACATACAGCTGGGAAGGCTCCAAACCTTCTTCCCTGTAAAATCAAACATGCTAAACTGCCACCAAAAGTCAATGAAGAGAGGGAGGCAGGTAAGGAACAATAGTACCTGAAAGCTTGCTTAACCCAGAGCAAATGGAAATGCTCTGGGAACACCAGTGAGTGCAGTCAAAGAGGGAAAAAAAGATCAACAGTTATCTTCAGAAAACACTGAAAGCACGCAGACACAGGAGAAAACAAACAGTTGTGTATAAAATGATAATTTTACCAGAGATGAGAAAAATGCTTCTTTATCATCAAGGCACAGAGTGCTCTCCTTGTCTCTGAGGAAGATAAACTAGAATACCACCTGTGTGAGCAATCAATTTTCCAACAACATCAGGAGGTGGAGCTGGGTATTGAACAGGCAACAGAAAAGATCTGGGGCAAGTCAGATGGACTGAAAGCAAACAGAGAAGCACATCTCAATAATTTCCAACTACTGCTATTAAAAACAAACCCACTGCAGCCCCTTACACAACCCAGGAGCTGGAACAAGGATGTCCTAAAATTTTCAAAAAGCACCAAAATTCAGTTCAGTTTCAGGTACAGCAGCAGAAAATATGAGAAGCAGAAAAAAAACCCCCAAAAACTAAGGCATCATTAAATTATAAAGCAAAATATTTTGGCATCAGATATTTTTAGCAGAAGTTGGCAGGAGATGACATTGAAGTAAATCATAAGTAGCAGAACTGAGAGAAAATTCTACGACTAAACAGAATTTGTGTTAATACTTCCTAGGATAAAAATTCAAGGAACTGGCAGAAGTTGTTCTGTAAGTCAGTTCTTGGCTACAATTCTGTGTTTATAACTTCTAAATATTTTACTGAAGCTTTCATTATAGGTAACCAAATTAAATCAACAATAGACCAACTGTTCTGCTCTGGAAAAAAATGTACCTGGAGTCACTTGGGGATATATCAAAAGTTAAATATGTCATCGATTGTGACACAGCCATATTGGTCTTTTCCTCAACTACAGACCAGAGCATGAAATGCACCATTCAAAACCTCAATAAATCAATTAAAAGGATATGGAATGATCCCTACAGACCTGGGGTCTGGTCTAGAATGCAAGAGGTCCTCGCCAGGCCTTTCATTTCCATGACAATCACGGAAAACAGCAAAACCCAGCTGCTGAAAGGAAAAGTGATATACCAGGAAATGGCAAACACTGGTGAGATGACAATGTGCAGAGTGCATCCAGATCATTCCCTTGGGAATGCCTGGTCAGGCCTCTCCTGGTGTCTTGTGCAGATCCTGCTGAGATGAGCAGCAGGCTGGTGATTTATAAAGATTTTATTTTTTTTTTTTTAATGCCATCTGTACTATGCCAGAAAAAATTTAAGGAATCTTTTTTAGAAATGCCATAGAGAATAGAATATTTCTTTAAATTTTAATGGAACATCAAAATGTTTGGGATTTCCCCCCCTTTCTCATATGGAAATCACAGTACATTGTTGGGAAGCAGGCTTTCATGGTAGTTCTATTATTAAGCCATCATGAAAAATGTATCAAAGACAGTTCCACAAAACCAGTATTTATTTTCTCAAAAGTGAAAATACAACACCAAAAAAAAATCCCAACCTATCAGTGTAAAACCATGCAAAAACACAATCTAACAGAACATTAACAAATAAAACCCAAACTGGAAATGCTGTAGAAACAGAAAACCTGACAAGCTTCAATAGATACATTCTCACAATATAAAAAATTGCATACATCTTAGCCCAGCTGTTAAACCATCCACTGACTTTCTGCCTGGCCTTTTTCCAGGCAACTCAACAGTTGGAGTGCCATGAAGGAATGCCCTCACTTTTACATTAGAATTAAAATATTAATTTCCAGAAGCCACTTTTGCTGTCTAGTGTTGAGGTGTCTGGGAAGAGCCAGTTTAGAGGTGACATCCTCTCCTCACAGGGATCACCTCAGTGTTCTCTGGGCTGTCCTTGTGAAAGGTGCATCCTCACTTGGGGCAACCTGGAGCCAAGTCCTGGACCTAAAACAGGGGATGGAGTAGGCACTGCTGTGGGGTATTTTTCTCAAAAGCTTTGAGGCTTTCACCAGTGCCCAAACCTTTCCAGTGCTCTCCAGGCCTTCCAGAACATTCACTTTCCATCCAGAGTCACAGGATCTCTGATGTTCCCATGATGTCATGATGCTTCACCTCGGACAATGCTACAATTTTCAGGACCTCAAAGCAGAAATCATTTAATTTTAAGCCAAGAGGGGGTAGAGACTGGTTAATCCTTGTGAGAAACAAATCACAATGAACCCAGTGAGGAGGAGAGCTGCATCCACCACTCTCCACTGCCAAGGGTGAATAAAGTCATGCACCTCAGTACTTTTCAGGGCATATGTTCCAATGAATTACAACTAGGTCATGGAAGTTTTTACCTCCACATTCCCCATCCCCGTGCTAGCAGCCCCTTGGGAGATATTAAACCTGCCCAGATAAATCCCACATCATCCCATGTCTCCTGTGAGGGAGCCTGGGCTGGATGAGTTCTCCTGACAGCAGCAGATACTCTGACTGTGCCCATTCCCTACACAGCCTGCTCCACCTTCATCTAACAGAATCAAAACACATCCCAGGAAGAAAACAAAAGCTCCTGGGAAGGAAGGCTGGAAAGCAAGATGCCACATCTGCAACAATTCCTCCTGCTCACTGCCTGCATCCAAAGCAGCCCTTTGGGGAAAGGGAGACAGGACCAGGCTGCCATGCTGGCTCTGAGGAGCTGCAGAACACAGCACTTTTATTTCAGAGACACCTCCCACATTCTCCCACTTTTGGTTTATTAATAAGTCAATGAAACTTATTTACAGAATATATTGATGACACCAGAGATCCCAAATCTCCCAACACCCTCTGATCAGCAAGAGCTTTTATACCTTGCATGTTATAAATACAGCATCTTAAAAATTAAATAACAAGAAGCCCTTGAAAATTTTAGTGTGCTAGAAAAAGATATTTCAAGAATAGACCATCAAGTCCCAGCTTTATGGATGCTGTTAAGAAAACAGTTTTCGTTCTTTTAAGGGTTTTTTCCTTTTTTTCCATCAGCATTTCTGTCGCCCTCCTTCTGCCTGGGACAAAGTACCAAACTGGATTTGCCAGCACAATGCACACCCATTCCTCAGCTTGGCTGTTCTCCTTAGGCACAAACAGCCTATAATCAAAAAGAAATAATAATCATAATACAAACAGCTGGATTCATATTCCCCTCTGCAGATTGCAAATCCATATATCTTCCGTACAAAGAGATGAACTCTGTATTTCTTACGGCTAAATGGTATTTGTGTAAAGAAGGATTGCTCCATGCTGGGCTGATGGTTTCACTTCTGTAGGGTATTATTTTGTAGTAACTCTTCTCTTACCAAACCACCCCTTTTTCCTCCAGATGAGGAGAGGAAAGCACAATAACAAGGTAAACACAAATATTTCAGACTAAAAGATTTGAGGGTTAAATACAACACCTATTTGTGCCTGTAAGATCAGGAAGTGTTGGCTTGCTACAGTGGCCCTTTCAGTTTATATTAGAAATGCTCAGTGTCTGTTAATACTGTCATGACTTAGCTTCCTGAAATACTCATGCATCCTGCATTTTAGCCTCAGTTTGTCAATGACATTTGATTTTTAATTCTGCAAATTATACAAGCAGTGACTCCCACCCTATTTTCCTCAATAATGAGCAGTGACTTAAAAACAAAAAGCCATCCATGCCAATGGATGGCAGCTTGCAGTCATCAGTTCTCATTTCCTCAGTCAGACAGAGCACAGACAGTGAGGCCACAGCACTAAATCCCTGCACAAACCCTTAAAGACAAGTCTGCAGCCACTGGGACTTCAGATAAACTCAGTACAAATGATTTCTTCCTTTTCTGACAGCAAGTTGTTCCTTGCTTCAGCCTGAGAGAAGGTACATGAACAGCTCCTTGCTCCACAACACAACTCATGCACCCACCAAATTAATTCTGTTTATTGTCTGAGTTCTGAGATTTTCTCTTCCTCTCTACACCTTATCCCAATTAGCCTTTTCACTTGTCAGCATCCTGGGTGGCAAAGAGAAAACTCAGAATACTGAGGCAAAACCAAAATGCTCTGCCAGAGCAGCAGCAGGCTGGCTGAAAACCCAAGCTGCTTGTAGGGAATGTTGGCGGTCTTTGCAGCCCCAAAAAAGACAAGGCAACCCACATGTCCCTTCAGATAAACTTGAGCTGGTAAATTAGTGCCAAGGAATCAAGGAACTCATTTTAAAGTGCAACAAAATACTCGAGTGGAGCAGATAAACACAAGCACAAACACTCCTGGGGTGATGTAAACAGTGTTACTTTAACTTCTTTTATTTGCCTTCTTTACACAACAACTAAAATACACGACTATCAACAAAGAAACCCTTGACTTTCCAGCTCAACACATCTCCCTGTCTATTTACAAGCACTGAATTATTCATGTTGTATAAGATAGATACAGGAAGAGCTCCATGTATGTAGGAAAACAGAGAATGTCAACTCCCAATCATCAGAGCCTTTTCTTAGAAAACTATGAGAGAGTCACAAACTGTTTAAGCATCACAGAATTTCTGTAAAACTTCAATCTCTAAATTACTTTGATACTTAAAAATTTACCTTATGTTCACAATCTGCTCTAATGCAAATCACATTACTCTGGGCTATAGCTCAATTTCATTTTTCTAAGCGAGGAGCTTTTATTGGCAGCGAAGCCTCAGAGAATAAAACTTGGCCTAATTAGATTGTTCACAGTGCCTTTCCTCCAGGAGCAGCACGTGCCATACCCCACAGCCATGGCACCTTGGTGGCTTTGCTCTCACTCCAAGGGAAGTTTCACTTACACCACACTGCAGCATCACCACATTCCTGTACACAGAGCATTTTATGGCACGTGAGCTCTGCAATCTTCAATGGCAAAAGCACCAAAGGTAAGAGGCCCAGGTCCTGGGGTTTTCCTCACAGAGCTCTGACAATGCTAAACTTTTTAATCTCTTTCACAGGATTGAAGAAGTCCAGAACTGACTCCTAAACTCTAAACTCTGCTGCATCTGAGCTGTGAGTGGTCAGCAGAACCCCCTCAGCACTGTGCAAAGAGCTCCAGCCAATGCCAAAGGATTTATGTGGATTTTTGGGGGTGATAGGGATAAAAACCTGAAATTGTTTTCTTGGAGGTTGGACTACATGATCATTCTAGGTCACTTCGAACTGAACTACTCCATTTTATTCTTCTGACAACTTTCAAGACTGTTTTCATGTAATGTACCTCTTAACAAACCCTTATCCCCACTCCAAAACTATCCCACTACTAAGGCTATTCAACATATCCCCTCTTAAAAATTAGTCACCCAACAGTTACCCTCCCACTTTATTAAATTCCCTCCGCTCTGCAGTCAACTGCATGGCAGCTGCACAGTCAGAATGATAAATGCCCCAGAAAAGCAGAGAAGAATCCAAGATACAATGCTTAATTTTGTTTGCTCCTTCGCCCGGAGCCACTTCCTCCTCTGACACAATATTTGATATTGGCTCAGAAACCTCGGATTTCTCCAGGCCATTGCAGGGAGGCTCATTCCTGCACAGCCCTGACAGGGAACTGTAGAGAGCAAGTGAGGGCTGTAAACAAACCACATCCTGTTTATGACAGTAGGCACAGAAGAGCCATTTCCCTCCTGCTTGGCACTTCCCAATGCGTCACTTGGCATCTCCTCGCTGTTTTGGAAGGAAAGCTCATTAGAAAATTCATTTGCTGCTAAGAAATCCTTGTCCTGGAGGACTGCATTTCGAGTGGGGAGCATCAGGAAGGGATTGCAGCACATCCAGGGGGGTCGGGATGCTGGTGGGAATTGTCAGTTTTCCAGGTAAAAGGAATCAGATGTTTCCAAACTGCTGCGTTCCCACGTGAAAATAAATGGGTGAGAAGCTGCAGCTCCTCACTGGCTCCTGCCACAGTCTCCATGGCAGATGCTGTGTGCTCCAGAGGCCATTTCTAACTAATGGATCTCTCTAAGATGCATTTTAGTCCTATGACTATTCAATCCTGTCCTTCTCTACTAAAATATAGATGGCATAACACAAATTCACCTCCTACAGAACTGACTATTGTTAGAATGCCCTTCTACAAACCTCAGCAGAAGCCTCTCAGAGAGAGGGGGGAAAAAACACAGCACACATCTTCCTTGTTTCCAAACTATTTTATCCAAAATGCTCAAGGCTGCATTAAGTTTAGTAGGTAGAAAGTTGGAATTTTCTCTAACAAACTATTTTATTATTTCCATCAGCTAGCACTAGCACAAAGGATGCAGACAATTGAGAATGTGATAATACAGCCCTGGATCATATTGGACCTGGGGGTAGGAGAAAGGAGCAGCAGCCCATGGTCCCAATCAATCACCACAGTCCCTTCTGTACTTGTCTAAAGGTGCCTTGAAAATGGGAAATAATACCAGGAGAATGCTGCAAAAAAAAAAGAGAAAAACTTAAAGCTGACAATAGCAGTTTTTGAGATTGTTAAAAAAAAAAAAAAGTGACTTTAGATGGGTTTCGTTTTTTAAATACATCTTAGAAGCAAATCTTTGCTACCAGGGAAGGCTTGAAAACTAGCAAGGAGTGAAATCATGACATGGCACAATAGAAATTGAGGCCACAGCCCTGAAGTCAGTGCCAGCCCCACAGGACCAGGATCACCATGGCCATCCCAAGGGATGGCATCGTGCCAGAGGTACCAACTCAGCTGACTCCACAAGGCACTGAACAAGTCATTAAACTCCACAAGGCTTTAAGCAATTCCTCTGAACAGTCATCTCTTAATAACATTTTTAAATTATCAGATGACTGTGTTGAGTCACTACAAGTTTATCACACAGTTCCTGTGCTAATTATTTCACTCTGGCACAAAGCAGACATGCAAAACAATGCTCTTAGTTTTGGTAAACATTCAATATTCCTTCAGCCTTATAATCATTTATCACACTGAAGTTTTTCTTTACAAAACCCAGAAAAAGTATGTTTAAATTTAGGGTAAACTGGGGGATGAGGGCTGTCAGTGAAACAGCTGAAAACTTGCCATTCTTCAGACCTTATTGACACACCTTTCACAAGGAAATAATGCACAATGTATACAAATATATTTATTTACAGGCTTTCCAGCTCATCATTAAGCAAAATCCTAGGACTGGAAAAATGAAGAACAAAGCCTACCATACAATGAGTGCTTACAGAAATGAGTTTCCATAGGAGGTACCTTAAATCTCCATAAAGCCAGGAAAGAACAGGGAATCCCAAACATGACCAAGAACACTGGAGAAAATGGAGACTGCAAATCTGGCACTTTGGCAAAAGCACCTTGATAAAAATAGTGAAATCTGTAGCAGATGTGTCTACACAGACACACCACACACCCCAAAAATTATATCAAAGACTGAGAACAAGAAGCAGCTCAGTCAGAAGGTGTGAGAGCAGGAGAAATGGTGCAGTTCAGGAGGAGAAGCCAGTCTGGAATCTAAAGACAGGAATATCAGATGGGCAAATGAATGCCAGGAAGACCCAGCACATCATCAGTACCCATTTCTTCTACGAACCAGTTAAAAATAGCAGTAAGTTTGTCACAATACCCACATCTCAAGTACTGCTGCAAACTCAGAACATTCTTTCTGAAGTTATCCTGGGCAAAGAGGAGTCTGTGAAAGAGCAATTAAGCATATTCCAGACTGGGTTCAGCTGCCTGCAGGGAGGCACAGATCCCTCTGCTCCTGTGTCACTGCAAGTAACAAATCAAGCAAGTGCCTGGCTCTACTCCCACACAGGAAGCAAATCTGTTTACAATCCTGGAATAAATAAGTAAATGAAACACAACACTGGTTAACACCCAAAGTTTTCCTCAGTGCACTGAATAAAGAGCAGAGGAGTGAAATGTCAATGCAGCAGTGGCACCCCATTAAAAGAAGAAACCGAGGGAGAGTCTGAGGTCTGTGTGCAGCTGCACTGTGCCAGCAATGCACAAACAAGGAAACATCTGATATAATAAACAGGCTTTTCTCAAAGGCAAAGAGGGATACAGGCAGAGCAATAATGTGCATCTGACATGAGAAAGGTTTGACTGAAATTAGTTCATCAGTGTAAAAAAAAGCTAACTAGCACCAAGCTGTTCCAGGCACTGAACAACAAACTGGAGACCTGATCTGTATGCAACACTGTGTATTTAAAGATAGTTACAATCTGGATCTTCAGAAAAAAAATGTCATTTAATTGTTATGGAGGGAGAAATATGTTTATATCCAACTCCACTGGCTTCAATTCCGCACTGCATTGATCCAATCCACTCTGGACTTGGTCTGCTAAATGCCAGCTTTTGATGCAGCTGAGCTACTGCAATCCTCCAGGGAATACACAAAGCCATTAAGTACATACCTCCTGCATTGTTATTTTTACCCAAAAACAGAAAGAGAGGTTTAATTTTATACAAGGCCTTCACATCTGGCAAGGAAAGGTACAACCTTTGAAGGGAAAATAAAGGAGAAATACCGAATGGCTCTTTTTTATCATAAACAACCTTTGGAATCATTTGGCAAGGAGTCAGTTCTGGACTTCTTCAATCCTGTGAGAGAGATTAAAAAGGAATAAAAACAACCTGAATTAACTATACAGGATTAGTGAAATCCAACAATCTCTTGGGAGTTGGGCTTTGGGCTCAGAAGAGGTGCAAACAAACTCAGCCCTGAACATCAGCATATGAAAAAGTCCCTTACAAAGCAAAAGATACAAAGCACCAAGTCTCCAGAGAAGAACAACTGAGTCTGAATTCAGCCAGTGCTACTATTACTATCCATTACCCTCTCAACCTAAGGGAAACAGAGAGCAATACAATAAATACATCAATGTTTACCAAGCACTTGAAGAACTGTATGATCTTGTGATGCAAAATGAATCTGTACTACTTGGTCAGCTCATTTAACCTATTTAAACTTTGTCTCAGCTGTCTCATTTATAAAAGAACTTTTGCCAGATATGGGATTTCAACACTCAAAACAGTTAAACAACTAACAACCATCAAGCTATACTTAGCAGAGTCCACTCAGCAAGGCTTATCATCCTTTCCTGTTTTCCCCTACTACCTGCTTTTTTTGTATCTACTTGTTTGTTACAGCTTGAATGAAATTACATTTCAAACTAATTAAGATAATAACTCCTTTGTGGATTTGTTTTGCAACTGAAACAACACAGTAGTTCTTGTCTCTGATGGACTCAGGGTAATAAGGAGCCAAAGACTAACAAAACTACCCCAGAGATAAAATTTAATGTCTTTAGATCTATAACACAATATTAAGGAAAACTAGTACAGAAGAGAGCCAGCATGCAGCTTTGTGATGTACAGGGCTTTCCCTCATTTTTGTGGGAGCTATTCTTTTTCCAAGGAAATTGAAGGGTGACCAAGGCAGACACAAGTCTTCCAAGACATGTGATGCACCCAGCATCACCTCAGGAAGCTTTCAAGCAGAAAACCAGAAATGCCTCATTTTCATTGTCTTTCAAGGGTCTTCAGCACTAAATACAACCACAATATTGAGGCACCAGCAGCTTTGAGGAGGAACAGACAAGTACTTGACTCCTCTGGTAAAACAGCTTGAGCAAAACACACTCATTCTACTCCCACTTTTCTGAAACAAATTAGATGTGAATAATTAGATGAGGGTAAAGAAAATGCAGCTCAGTAGTGAGAGCACTGTTTGAATGTCCATCTTACAGCACTTCCACTGCAGTGACTCAACAGGGGAACATCTTCACACAAAAAAAATGCTTTCATAGATCTGTTTTCCAACAAAAAGTCTATTTAATTAGAAAACCTGTCTTCTTTGATCCAAGTGAGAAAGGTCAGCACACATGGACCTGAGCATCTTCTGGTAAATGAAGAGCACATCTGCACAGATCACGTTTTACTTGCTGGTTCCCAAGGATTCTGTGTTTGCCCTAGGCACCACTTCAAGAAATACATCTTATTGTTTTGGAGATTCATCTAATTTAATTGCTTATTACATTTCACAAATTGCTTTTCTGGGTAGAAGTGATTAATAGATACACTTGTAGGTATCCTCCTCCAGAAGTTTTCCAACAGAACACTCAGAATAAACAGAACAGCACGTTCATGGCTTCCCAAATTAGTGCTTCTCCCCCTCTATAAAACACTAAAAGTTCACTTCAAAGGTAACATTTCAATCTCCAACAGGTGAGCACACATTCCACATTCAAGAGCTACTGCAAGAATCCTATAGCCTTTTTCTTTTTTAAACATGGGAATTGTATCTGACATTAACAAAGCCATATATGTTATGGCAATACTTGGCAGTATTCAGCACATTTTTAAGGGAACAGACTGGGTTTTTTTTTTAAAGTCAGCAGTGAAAACTGGAGGTTATTTTTGGTTGCTGGCACTTAGTTCAGCTCTAGCTTCTTGTCACTTTGTCTCCCCATTCTGCCACACGAAGCAGGTGGATCCCAGGGGCAGAGGCAGCACCCAAGCCACCAGGGAAGAAACAGAAACTCTGGGATTGCCTCAGAGAAGTGAGACAAGCACAAGGGATGCAAAAGGGAAGGAGGCCACAGAAGTGGGAATATTTACCAGAAATTATAAATGAGCATGAGGCACTTCAAGATTTTATTTATTAATTTGAAATCAAACTCAGTCAATCCCAATCATAGGGCTCTCTGAAGGTTCAAACCCTCCTTTCTCCAATACCTGAACTTTTCCTCTCTTGCTTCTGTCCATGTATCAGCCCCTTGGTGACATTTCTAATGCTCTTAACTTGGACTAGAAAGCAGATGTCAAACACCCCTGCTGCAACCACAACCTTGATGTGGTAAAGCAAGCCATGCAGACATGGATGAAATGGCCATTTAGAGCCAAAGAAAAAGGAACATGAAAAATATGAGTTAAAGCCAAAGGAATTCAGTTCAAAAACACAGAGTAAATTGAGTCCACCCACTGCAATAGTCTTTTGCAATTTTCTGCTGCAAAGTTCTTTATAATTAGCACAACACCAAGCATGTTAATCCTCAGCAAAATCAATGGATTCAACTTTGGAAGACACAAAGTGAAATTCTCAATACTGAAAAGTCTCTCTTTAGCTCCATAGTCATTAAGAAAAAGAGGGTTTAAGAAAATCAATTATGGTCTTAACCTGCTCAGTCACAGAATGTATGTCAGGAGAAAAATACAAGTCTTTTTAAACAGCTGTTATTGAGCAGGGCCCCTTCCAGGCAGCCTTCTCTGACCATGTTAAATTACCTTATGCACACACACAACATCAGATACTGCTGTAATCCACAAAACCACCTAACTAGCAAAGCTCAATTTCCTTTGGACTGTGGTTGTACCTCTAATTCCTCCCCTACAGTAATAAATCAAATGTCCTCCCACATCACCCTCACCAGCCCTACATTGCCCACACTCCCTCTCCCCTCTCCTCCCCACATTTTCTCTCCAAATTCTGTTCCTTATGAACGTGTGGGCTACAGAACACACCCTCCTTCTCTTTGCCACTGTCAAACTAAATAGAGCAAACCAGCTGTCTCTGCTTTTGGCTGGAGTGAAAGCCACATCCTTGCTCCTTCCCCTGCACAAACCACCTGCCTTTAAAAGATCTGTCCCCCTCTCTGGTGTGACCAAGGTAGCCAGAGGCTGAGCAGGGAGGGACAGAGGCCAAAGAACATCCACACTCAAAGCCTAATGAAACTACTCCAAAAATAAACTTTTCTTCTGTTCTTAGATAAAAAACTGGTCTGATACCCTAGGAAAAATCTGCAACAATTCAATCCATTCAGTAAAAATACCTCAACACCTCTGCATCTGTTTGCAAAAATGGTATTAAAACTAAAGTCTAGGACAAAAAAGTTCGATTATCCACTCTAAACAGAAAAGTTAAAATTTGTTAAGGTCACAAAGGAAAGGTCATTTCCAGGGAACTTCTTCAGCTTATGCCATTATTTGTCTCTAGCATGGGTTTAATATTTTGGCCTGCAGTGCACTAAATTATGCTTTTTCTTCCTCTAGTTCTACCCAAGTCCAGTACAAAAAAACTTCATGAGCCAAACCAGGCAGGGCCCCTTTAGAAATGCATGCAGAAGCCCATTTTAAATGAACATTAAAATGCCACAAACATTAATCAGATGAAAATTACTGAACATCCTTCTCATTGAAAAGAGCTCCCAAATAAAAGGCAAACTGAAAACTTGGCCCAGTAAATACCCCTTGCCATTTTCCCTCCATACCTAAAGCACATATCCATGAATAATTAACTTGGTCTAAGAACACTCATTCATTCCTAGCTTTCCAATATTTAACTAAACTACTCATTTTTCAATTGTCAACCCATCTAAATAGCTTTGCCAGCAGCACAGCTCATCTCCTTCATAATTGTAAGAGATACAAAGAGTCTCCTTTCATCTTCCAGTGAACATGTATTTAGCTGGTTTCCAAATACCTGCTGCAATTTGTTATCCAGGGCTGCTTCTTGCCCCTGGCACTCTCCTTTCTGTAATTCAGCCACATTCTAAGGATCCAACAATCTTCAGTGGTAGCAAGAACTTATTTTTAAGATGTTCAACTTCTTTCCTGGTACCAATGAAAGTGTTTGTTCAGCCTTTCAAACTACTGCTACCTATCAGCAGAGGTTTTTTTGAACCACTGAATGTAAGAACACATAAAATGTTTTTTCTTCATTTGGATGTACAGCCAGAGTATCCTTCCAGTGGGCTCCTTGCTAACAAGTGGTTTAAAATTCTAGAATACACACTCAGTTTGTTAAGTAGCTTAAATGATCTACAGCCTTTTGAGGCTAGGTGAACTATTATTGCTCAGTCAGAACTTGTTCTGCCTTCCATTTCCAATCACCTTCAAGCTTAAATTTCACTCAACACATTCATTTCCACTTTTAATATGGCCAAATCAAGGGAGCATATGGATGTAGTGGTATTAATAAAAATGGAGGCACTCTCCTCTAATGGTGTGATCAACTAATCAAACCAGAACTCATAAAGCCAACATAATGAAACATTATAACAGCATTATAAAAGACAACAACCCATCTTTCAGCATTTGACAGCGCTGAGAAAAACTAATTACTAATAACACATCACACCAAACAAGAAAACATATTCTCATTGAAAAGGAGTTTATGGCTCCTGGTCAGTGTCTTTCTCCTGTCAACACATTGAGTCGTTTGTTAGCTATTAACTCTCCTGTGTGTTCACCCTTAATGCTTTATTTCTTATCTTACAAATCCTATTGACATAAAATCTCTCTGCACTTTGTACCGAGTCTGTCTTCCACTTCTGCCCTATTAACTCGTGTCAATACAGCAAAGGGAGCAAAAGAAAGCAGCAAAGTCAATACCCATCCATCACATCTCTGTGCAGCTGCTGCAGGGAGGAGGAACACACGACAAAGGAAGGGGCTGCACAGGTCAGAAATTCACCTGCCCAATTCCTATGGAGCACCCCAAACCTTCAGGGCAAAGACTGAAGCAGAAGCTGCTCTATCTCCACTGTGCTTTTGGAAATGAAAGTCTCTCACCAGATAATGCTGTCCTTGTTTTAGGGAAATTACAAGCTGTGGTGGGATTTGCCAGATAGTCCCACTCCTTTCCTATGCTTTTTCTGCCCTTCTTGCAATTGCATTTCTCTTAGTAAATCACAAAGTACCTCTGGGAATAAAGGAAGGCATCATCACTGAACACTTAACTGGACAGGATGATCTCTTTTCTCCACCAATCCCTGCAACAATAGGAACACTAGAGATCTGAATTCAGAACAAAGAAGAAAGCATTTATCAGACAGAATAGCAGAGATTAAAGCATTTCTCCCTCTGATTGAATGACCACAGTATCACATTCCCTCTGCTCCTGCTGCTGCAGAGGAAGTGATTGAGCTCTGGCACAGGGGCCTTGCTGAGTGAGGAAGGGGGCAAATCCTCTCACCAGAATTTTAATTTCCTGCTCCTGGAAGCGGGAAATCATTACCCAGTGCAGCAGAGAAATGAATGCTACATCACGTCCAATGGTCTCCCTGCTGGCAATTTCTACGTGAGAGAGTTTATTTCAAAGAGACTGGAGAAGGAATTGCAGACCTTTAAGTTACATGGGACCCATGAAGGGCTGAAAGAACTAAGAGACAAAAAGAAAGAAATGAAAAACAGAAAAAATGAAATGGTGAACACAATTTAAAGACAGATGGAAAGAGCCTGAGTGAAATCTGTGACTTCCACAGTGGAGCAGTAAAACACATTAACTAATCTTGCCAAAACACTTGCTGGAAAATATATTATTTTAGTACCTTTTACACACTCCTGGGCTGCATTCAATTGAGGCCTCTCAATTTCCAAACCTCATTTCTCCTTTCCAGTGGACAATGTTGGGGGTGCCAGGAAGATTCCAAATGCTGGATTGATTCCCATATGAAGAGCTTTGTGACTCCTCTCCAATTCATGCTGTTCTGTGCTGTGCAGAGCCCACCTTGCACAGGGACAGGCCAGAGGCACTTTTTTTTTTTTTTCTTTTTTTTTTTTTTTTGCAGCTGTAGAAATCAAGAAGCAGTGGGAAAGTAATGCGGATTGAAAATTTAAAAAAAAATAAGTTAGCTATCCAGATATTTGTTTGGATGCAGACAAAGCTGAATGAGTGATGGGAAACCTGTTTTGAACACTCCAAAATAAATCTCTGCTGGCTCCCAGAATGATTAAATCAATGCTATAAAGGGATTATTAAAATAAAATTATTTAATGTGGTTCTGTATCCAAGTGATCTAATGGCCATTAGATCATTTGCACAAACAAAAAGCAAACTAATTTATCACAGCCATTACTGCCAGCCTGTAAAGTGGTTCAGGCTTACATTGAGGTTTCAGGTTTGTGGGCAGAGGACTCCACTGTGCCACCATGTTCCACCAACCCTTAAACAAACAGGTCTGACCATTCTTATGGATTATGGTGCTTTTTCTTTGGTTCATTTAAATGGAAACAGCAAAACAAATTGCCCCTGTTGTTATATGGCATAAAGGATGCAAGGAAGTGCTCAGGCTCTGGCTCCTCTGCAGCTCCCAGTGTGTGCAGAGCTGAAGGTTGGTGTGAGGCAGCTGCTGAGATGCAAGTCCAGGATGTGGGAACTGAAGCTGTCACTTGGAGAAACCATCACAAACATTTTACAGGAACATTTACCAACTGTTAAGCCATGATGAAATCAGAACAGACAAAACCACAGGCATCAGTTCTCAAACAGTTTTAATGTCAAAAGGTATTAAATGAAGCTGTGACCCATGTGGAGATCAGACACCAGCCCTGCCACTCTCTGAAGGAAGTTTCAAAGCCAAATGCTCAACAGTTAAGAAATGTCAAACACCTCCATGGAACCATCCCCCAGTAACTGCTTACCTTCCCATGCTATTTTAGCTTTTAATGCAGCAGGAGTAATTAACCTCCTGGAAGCAGATGTATGAAACCATAAAGACTTATGGGTTGCAGGTAGAATAATTGCAATTAACAGATAAACTAGAGCTGCTCCTCAGCAGTCAACTAGGAAGTTTCCCAGCTACACCATACTGTACATATATATTAAATATATATATGTGCAGATATACAGTGTACAGAACTTGCTGAATCTTTTTATGAAAAGGAAAGGAACAGCCTCCCCTCCTCTCCTCACATTTGGATCGATGCCTCAAAGCATAAACCAGCTCCACAGATGAAAGGAAAAAGAGGAATTTTTTTAACAATGAAATTCATTCTCAGCTGTGACAGGTTGGGGTTTTTTATTTCTGCACTGGCTTCACTAAGCAGATGATCCTGGAGTTGCAGTTTAAACCTTTCACTGACTTGCAAGCATCCTCCCTGAACTAAATGCATCACTGCAGTGGACACTACCACTCCTTGCTTAATTTTTATCACCTACTATATTAAAACCAGTTTAAATGTAATAAAGTATGCAACATTTACAGCTACAAAATATGGGAGGGCCATAAAATTAGCCAAGCATAAAGGTAAGGGAGTCTTAAGCATCCTCTGCTCCCTTTCCAGCGACAATGTACACAGAATTGGCACGGACTACAAAATCAAAAGGAATTTGAATTCAAATTAGAATTCTAACAACCTTTTCTCCTGCCTGCTAGAGGCTCAAGGGACATTAACACAAACAGACTCACTCTTCTGCATTGTTTCCTCAGGTTTTCATTCTCACTTTCTAAAATTTGTTTATCAAAACGTTGATCTGAAATATTGATGATTTACTCTCATACATGGCTTTGCTCAGCTGCAGCTGGTTTGGCAAGAATGACACACTTTTCCTCTTCACACTCCACCCCTTTTCTGCAGAAGCTGGAGTTGGAATGTGTAATTTTTAAAATCACAGAATACCCTGAGCTGGAAGGGACTGACAAGGATCATTGAGCCCAACTCCTGACCCTGCACAGACAACAATCCCACCCTCTGCAGCCCTGAGAGTGCTGTCCAAACATTCCTGGAGCTCTGGCAGCCTTGGGGCTGTGACCATTTCCTGGGGAGCCTGAGCAATCCTCCAGCACCCTCTGGGAGCAGAACCTGGGAGCAGAACATCCACCCTAAAACTCCCTTGACACAGCTCCAGCCATTCCCTGGGTGCTGTCCCTGCTCACAGGGAGCAGAGATTGGAGCTGCAGCACCAAGAGTTTCCCCTTCCCCAGCTGAATAAACCAGGAGCCCTCAGCCACTCCTTGCATGGCTGCTCCTCCAGATCTTTCACCATCTTCACAGGTTGCTCTCTGTTTTTTCCTCACTACATACCTTTAAAACGTGTATGGCAAACCAGAAAATCCACATTGAAACAAAACTTTTGAGTGTCATAACAAATCCCTGTTGCAGTGCCAAAACAAAGCTGTTCTCACAACTCTTCCAGCCTCTCTGTCATCCAGCAGTACAAGCATGGACTGTACAGGAGACTAAGGCAGCATTTCTTTGCATACTGGTCTATTCCAGGAATATTGCCAGCTTCTTCTCTTCCTTAGGAGGGTTCCTACTGGTTTCTTAATAGGATGCTATTTGATGAATAGGATACAAAACTGATCGAAGCAAAACAAAAAGTACCTGATTCTCTCCTGTTTATTTTTGGGAGAATTCAAAGGAATCTGTTTGGGGCATAGGCAAAAGCTTTAGGATTTGCAAGTGGCACAAATTGCTCTTTGAGAAAGCCCTGCACAAGCAGTGACAAAGACATGCTCTGGTAAATTCTGTCACAAGGTTTGTTAACTCCCACCAGCCAGAGGACAGATTGTGCTGACTTGCTTAACATTACACACAAGTCCTGGGTCAGAATCAGAGCCCAGAACAAAATTGCTTCCAAAGGTCCACTGAGTTTTGAATGTTTGTGCAGTCCTGTCTTACAGAGGGCTCTCAATTTCCACACAGCCTCTCCCTCTTTACCTGAAGCAGCTTTAATGCATTAAAAAGCACCACATCATTGACCACATGCAGTAACACATATCCTTCTACACACTTGGGGAGAACATAAATAACATTTACTGTACTTAAGAGAGGCTCCAGGCTAGGTCAGGTGTAAAAACACAGCAGACACACATTGCTTACACCATCAGCCTTCCTTATAAGAAAGGCATTTTTACAAGCCCTGGTTCATCTCTGCTCCAGGACTTCTGTTGGTCCCAAATTTTCTGCATTTCACCTGACCTCCACATAAACCTCTCCTGACACAGTGATGAGTACTCAGTGGCATAAATCCCATCATGGGAATATGTACCTGGTTCTGTGTTGGTAACAATCAGCCAAGTCTCATGGATTATTTTATATGTCCAGTTCTCCCATGTTTCAAGAATGTGCTTCAATATCTTGCAGCAGAGACAATGATGGTGGTCTACTTCTTTGAAGTAGAGTTCCTTCTTAGAGAAGGAACTTATTCTTTAAAAGTGCTGTGAAAAAAAACCTGAATTAAAATTAGCTTGACTGATCAAAGATGGTACCATCTACACAGAGTCCTTGGCTGGATTCACTTCTTTAAGAACAAGAGGAACTTCTTCAAAGTCTCTACACATTAACAAAAGATGCCACTCACTTTATTGTTGAAACATCACAACAATGAAGTCTGAGGCTCTCTGACCAGGACTGCTGGATTTGCAAGGAGAAGGAAGGACACAGTAACTTCTGTCAGCCTCAATGCCAGCTACATCCTCCATGGGAGCTGCAACAAATCTGCTCTCTCTTGCTCATTCAGGAATTAGATACTGGTCTCCAGAGGATGGGAAAGGAGAAACTACTAACACTTCATCCAGTCTCACTCCCTGTGCCCAGTTCAGGACTTGCTGCATTCATTCAGGGAAGATGTGAAGTAATTACCTCAATACAACATAAAATCCAAATTAAAAGCTTGCAAAAAATGAGGAATTGCTGCCTTATATGTGGCTGATATATTTGAAACAAGGCCCACAGTTCACCATTCCTAAGTTTGCCACTGAGCCACCAATTTCCCAAGGGAGTCAGAATGAATTTCAAGCCTCCTCTGCCCTTAAGTACTAATAAATACTTGTGTAAGTTCAAGAATGTCCCCAATCCTGGTTTCTACACAGAGCCCTCACCTTGTGCTCATCTTCTCCACCAGGAAAAGCTCTCCCTGGAATCAGAACAAGCCTGCTATGAAGTCCTTCTGAGAAAGGGCACATTCTACAGACAGCAGACCTGCATTCTGCTTGGAGATGATTGGAATGCATTTTCTCTCTGCATAAAGGCATTTCCTTGAGGGCATCAGCAATCCATGTAAATGAAAGGTTTCCAAAAGGTCACTGGCAATATAAAGTGTAATTAGCTTAAAAACAACAAGTATTTTTAGGCACTACTCTGCCCCAGGTTATCTTACTGCTACTTGGGGTTTTATAATCACAGTTATTATCAGTATTTTTCCCCTCCTTTGGATGTAATCAGGAAAGAAAAAATCTGATAAATACACTGTTAAAAGACACCATGTTATCCTCAAATAGGTGAGCTAGAGACTTACCACCCATGGCTGTGCACAAACTGCACATCATGATTCAAGGTAACACAGCAGCAGGACACAGTTTTAAAATAAACAAACAAACAAACACCCCCAACAAGTTAATTACACTGCTGTTAAGTCCAAAACTGACAACAGATTTTTGCCATGAGCACCACCATCCCACTTGGTACCTGCAGCTGGCCTTTCCCAGAGCCCACAGCACTGGCAGCAGGGCTCAGGGAACAGTGACTTGATCCTAAAAAGTGTTGGGACAAACAAAGCCAAACTCATTCAGCAGTCATTGTATTGGCAGTTCGGACTTGCTGCCACACCTGAGTGCCCAGAGGAGATAAGACAAACAATATAGCAAAATTATTTTATTGACACTTTAGAAAATAGTATTTTCAGCTAATATAAAATTGAAGTTCTAGTCCCTTAACTGCAAGGCTGACAACCCAGTGCTGAGTCAGTGAAGCACAGGATTTACTGGGATGTGGCTCCAACAAAAACATGACACACACTATTTGCTTTCAAGTTCCTTCTATAAGGAGAAAGTTCATTCTACTGATTGTTTGTCTTCTCCAAGTACCCAAACCCTGCAATCAGAACAAACTGGACAATCCCTTTCTCCTGGGTGCTCATAGCCCTTCCAGCTCCTCTGATTCCTGTCCCAAGTGTGCCCAGCACCTTCTCTCTCAAACTGTCCAATTGATTAACCAAGTTAAACTCAGAGCAATTGTTCTCAGCCTGCATTTAGCTGGGAGGCTTTTCCCTCTCCATCAGATGTGAGCCTTGGCTGTGTGCCCACACGCTGTCTGTCTGCTAATCCCATCACTGGGGCTAATAAAAGGTATCACTTCTCCTCACAAACCTGGCTCTGCTGAGCCTTCTGTGAACCATCAAAATGCACTCTGGCTCCAACAAGCTCCAATTCTCACACCAGAGCAGGATCTGCAGAATGAAAAGCGAGGCCTAAGACCCAGATGAGCAAGTTCAGCTCAGTAAATGGGAGTGTGACATGGCCAGACAACCTGTGCTGCAATTCTGTCCCTGGTGGCACAGGATTCAACAGGAGGGGATGGGAGCAGCCCTGCTCCACATCCCAGCTACCACAGAAACAGCTACAAAGTGACTTCAGTTGTGCTCTGTAAGTAGACAAAGATGCAGCAACATAAATGATACCCTTGGTTTTAAAAAGTCAATTAATGTATTGTCTCTGTAACCAATGCAAGGTGCACAAAGAGGGACTTTTTCATTAGGATAATCCATGGAAATCTTTGCTTTGTCAGTAGAGTCCCATTAAAAAAACCTCACAGCTTTTTTAAAAGCATATGCTCTACTTTATTAGTTGTAAATGCTTTGGACTGTATGTACTGCAACTGCCATAGGCTAGATCTGATAATCTCTTATTTGTACAGTCAGAAAGGACACATTTTGGTTTATTTCCATAAATATTTCAAAAGCTTTCTCTGGCTGAGAAACAGAGAGCCTCTTCAGTAGTTATTCCAATCATAAGAATTTGATTGTTGTTGCCTGAATAAAAGGAAAGCTTGGGGGGATTGTTGTGGGGGTTTTGATGGGATTTTTTGTGTGTGTTTTTTGTTACTGATTTCCATCTCTTAACAGTGAGAACATATTTTAAAAGTTATGAATATGGACATTGTTTTAAATATTGAAAATATGCAAAAACAGACCATACATAAAATATGACAAGGAAATTACATTTTGCTGGAGCACAGTTCTGAACTCAAACAGAGCACCATGCCCCAGCCTTCTTTCTGACCAAACATCCAGATCCCACAGGCCCTCTGAATGTCACATCCCAGCACAGGTTAAGGGAAAAACAAAACAAAAACAAGTCACCAGCAATAAATAACTGGACCAGCAAGATGCATCCCTTCTAAACCCATCCTTCCTAAAGAAGGACACATTACTGTAACAGAATGACTGCACTGAGAAATTGTCAGCATTTCTTCTGAAAAGGGCATGGCTGAGCCACTACTGCCTGGAAACACCAAATAAATGTTTCAAAGAGAGACAGAGAGAGGAATTGACTATAAACACATTTCCCTTCTGTGATGCCCATGCAAGAACGAAGCAATTGGTCTGACTTTGGGAATTTAAACATCAAGATTTTTTTTTTTTCCCAAAAGATTTCCTTCAACAAGAAATCTTGTGGACAAGGCTGGAGAAAGAAAGAAGGAAGCACCAGCAAGGCAAGAACACAGCCAAGATCTTTCCAATATCCAACAAAAGGATTTATCAGCACAATTTCCTAGGAAGGCCTTGCCTTGACTGCTCCAAACCAACTTCTCCTTCTTTAACCAGATGCTCAAATGTATCTGATGCTTCACCAAAGCTGCACCAGAACTGCAACAAAAGGTCCAACTGGGCCAGGATGATGCCCCAAGGGCTGGAGCACCTCTCCTACAAAGACAGGCTGAAAGCTGAGGTTGTTCAGCCTGGAGAAGGCTCTAGGGAGATCTTATTGTGGCCCTCAGCTGCCTAAAGGGGGCTTATGAAAAGCAGGGAGAGGGACCTTTTATACAGGCAGAAAGTGGTAATACCTGGGGCAATGGTTTTAAACTGACAGAGGGCAGGTTTAGATCAAATGTTAGGAAGCAATTCTTTACTCAGAGGGTGGTAAAGCACAGGAACAGGCTGCTCAGAGAGGCAGAGTGGATGTCTCATCCCTGGAAGTGTTCAAAGGCCAGGTTGGATGGGACCCTGAGCAACCTGGTCCAGTGAGTGGCATCCCTGCCCACGGCAGTGGGTTGGAAACATCATTTTTAAGGTCCCTTCCAACCCAAACCATTCTGTGATCCTGCCATTCAAGCCCTCCACAGGAAGAGTTTCTGAAACAGGCTTATTCACATCAAGATGTTCTTCAGCTTCTCCTCTTTCCATTCATTCCCTTGTAACATTTTTTAGCTAATTGGCTCCAGAATTTATAATGCTGGTGACAGCAGCCTGGCTGAGCGAGGCAGAGGAGGCGGAGGAGGAGGGGAGGGAAGGCAGAGCAGCTGCCAAGGCTGCCGGCACCATCTCCTGTTCTCAGGCAGTCACTGCACAGCCCCAGCTCGGGATGCCAGGCAGCTCAGGGGATCTTACACTTACAAATATCACAAGATAACTTGGGAGGTTTTTTTATGCAGACTCCAGAAAAAGCAGGGATCCAAATACGAAGCGCAGCTAAAACCACCGAATTTTGAAAAGGAGCAAATTAAGCAGCCGAGGGTGGGGGTGGTGGGGGGGAAATGCAATTACAGCAGGAAAAAAAATAAAACCAAACTGAGTTTCACCATTAGCATTGCACAATAAGAAGGTTTGTCAGGCACCGGTTTAGCCTACACATGTTCACATCCGTCAGCATTTCCATGATAAATCCTAATTTTCGCCATTGTTGATCACATTGAACTAAAACTTGGTATGCAAGTTTTTAGCACAGATGCTCAAATAAATTATGCACATTAGTCATTTAACTTTCAGAGCAGCAAGAGAAAGCTGCTTTTTGGGAAGGGGGTTGACTGCAATTTATGACAAGTTTTTTTGGGGTTTTTTTTGCCTTACACAGCTAAAAAAGACAAGCAGCTCACTTCTTGAATAAACTTTCCAAGCAGTATGTCATTTGTATAGATGGTAAAACTTTGACAGTAGGAGAATATTTATGACTAATTAAAAATGCTTTCCCACCATCACCAGTGATATACCTTCAGTATTTTGCTCTATACATTCATATGTGCATAAAAGCAGCAACAAAGAATATTAAACACATAATGAAAATACCAATAACAGCAGCCTGAAGGCAGCAGGCAGAAGAGAGGATGAGATCCAGACAAGAAACTGTTCAAGAAGCAGTTAGTTATGGAGCTGAACAAAGTGTACATCCAGATATGATCAACTGATTGAGACATCCCAGGCCAAACAATCTATTTTTCCAGACATAACCATATTCTGTGCAGCATTTGAACTGACACCACTTTACAGCAGGTTAAAAAATCCTATAGAATTCACATTTACCTTGGTAAAATGTCTCAGTGTATTCTGGCTGTCCTCATCAATCTGCTCAAAATAAACAATATCAACAATACCATAAAGTACTTTAGAAAAATCCATAGTCTTCGAAACCCCTGTTATTACAGCAGCTACAGTAGGTGTTCGAATAAATGAGGATAAAAAGACAGAAAATTCATTCTGCACCAGTCTTCCTCTGGCTTCCCATGACTGCTCAGAAAAGCTGTATTGCAGTTCTAGCATTATAGATTAAGAGACAAAACTGTTAAACACAGCCTTGTTTGACTGTTGATGTCTCTTCATGAAACACACAGCTCAGGAGCTATGGTCACTACTGTCATTTTAAGATACTGTATAGGAAAAAACAGATGTGTATTTGGGGGAGAAAGGAACAAAACATTCTTAACAGGGTAGGAATTAATGTGTTTTATTTGCCTTAAAAATAGTGAGGTGCAGAGTAGGCAGGATGTAATGTTTGTTTTCATTCATGAGGTGAGAACGTGAGAAACTCGTGTCACTGGACAAAGAGACTCAGCACCCAGGAAAACACTCCACAAAGTGAGAGTCCAGGATTCTTGGGATTCACCTTCCCAGTTATGGAACCACTCTGGTGACCTCAACACTGATTCCAAAGATATTACCAAACTGACAGGGCCCTGCTCTTTCCAACTCACTTCAAATTTTTTCAAGGCATACTGCCACGTTGCAGAGGCAATAAAAGACAAATCCCTAAGAACTGGAAATCTTAAAGCACTACAATTCCCAGAGCTCTACACAAAGCTTGGCAGCAGGCTGAATATATGGTTTTACATAATACTACTGGTTTCAAAGTAGAATATTTCTGTACTGCTGCCTACTGCACAGCTGAGATTACAGTTCCTCCCTTTGTATTCATATCACAAATATAACATGGATGTGGGGCAGTCTTCCTTTGCCCATCAGCCTCCTGTAAATCATTAATTTGATCACAGCATCCCTCTGCTAAGAATAATGAAAATAGATAACAAGTTTTGACTTCTAATTACTTCAATATCTAAATATTCCTTCTGGTTTCTGAGAACTCTGGACTAGTATTAAGATACATCTACTTCATCGAGAATTTTTAGGAATTTTAATCTCGCAGAAGTGAAAGATTTATAGTGGAGATGTGAGTCATGCACAGGAGAGATGCAAGGCAGATTTCTCCTTCCCCAACTTTTACAGTGCAGCTCCAAACACGGTGTCTGCTGTACCACACACTACTAAGAACAGCCTGTGCTTCCTACCAAATTAGCTGGTTATTTTTACACATTTTTCTGGTCAATAATGCCCACTGCTACCAAGGGAATGCTGAATCAGCATCTCCAGATGAGCACTAACAAATGAAAGCTATCGTTCATTGCAGCAATAAAGAGATCACGCACATCAGGGATGTTGGTAGGAACACCCAGGGTCAATCACAACCCTGCAACAAGAACAACTATTAAGAATGGAGTTAAATAGCTTCTATTTTTTTTTTTAATCATTAGAAGTGATCAGAGCGCTGAACAGAGTGCTCTCACAAATTATTCTTGAATGTTCTCCCAGAAGCACAGTCAAATAAAAGGTAAGAAACCAAGTACCAATATTTGTACTGGTTTTGCACTCTACAGTCTCCTCAGAGCTCCAGGCTGAGATGTATCATTATAGCTTTGTCTATCCCCTCTAGGCTGCTTTTTTTGGCTTTTTCTACATACTTTCTTTTTAAATAGAGAAAGAATGTTCCATGAGCTCCAGAACCAAAGTTGCCTGATTTCCTATGGATTTCTCTCTCAAAAGGTGACTCCTGACTCAAGCAGATTTCTTTTTCTCATACCAAAATACACAAAACATGAAAAGCATGAAAACCATGCCAAAAACATTACCATGGTACTCTCAAATGCCAGGAGCCTTTGCAAAGCATGGAACAGCAAAAACGATGGGCAAAAATGATGGTGTGAGGACAGAGCTCTCCCAGTGCTGCCTGATCTGCTTCTAAGCCTTCCTGCCAATGTGCCAATGGGACATTTGCTTGCAGGGCTCTGATCTCTGACATGACCTCAGGGCATGGCCTCAGGATGGAAATCTCCTCCTGGAGATGGAGAACTGACAGCCTCAAACTTGCTGGAATTCATTCTTTTTGAGACCTCCACCATCTGCCAAGCTTGACAGAACACAACTTGCAAGTTCAAAAGTGTAGGGTATGCACAGACAAATCTCATCTACATACACACACAAAGCACAGTAATAAGCCTCACTTCCTCAGGAAATCAGACTAAAAATGGCACAATCATGAAAAGCAAAGGTCTGGGCAAAATCCCATGTTTTTCAAATTGGAAGCATAAGTCAAATGTCTTGGCTAAATTATTTTTTGCCTTCCTATTTTCTGCTAACTATATGACAGAAAAAAAAATAGCAAAGCTTTGTATCTACCTAATTAAGAGTCATGAATAACCAGATGTTGCTCTACAAGCTTACTGTATGAATATGTAGATTGGTCACTTAATGAGACACTATCAGTAACTTCTGGTATAGAAGTGCAGGAAAGATGCATTTTGGAGAAAAAGAAAAACAGCATCTACAGTCATTTCTTCATCATCTCACTCTGTAAAATGAATGCAGAACCTGCCAGCAGTTAATATTGCCCTGAGGCACTGTGAATAAACATTTGTCTGGTATTAGGTACACAGACACCTCCACACATAAATCAAGGTGCAATGTGCCATATAGATGAACAAAGGAAGAAAAAAAAAATCCCTACCTAGTCCTATATTAGACATTAAGTGCTTCTTTTGATCACAAAATAACTCATAAAGCCTATTAAAAAGCTAGCACTTCTCTCTCTGTCAGATAAAAGACACTTCACTGTAATTAAACTTCTGTCCAACTTTCCAGAAGATTAGGAGAAGAAGTCTGACAGGCTCTATTTGTTTTTGTGACTGACATTCATTGGGACATCCAAGGAAAAGAGAGGTTGGGCAATAGATTTACAACACTTCTGAGCTAACAGCACTCATGAAGATGGACAGTTCTGGGCTTATCATCAGTCATTCATATTTTTTATTTAAAAAAAAAACAACTCTGCTGTCCAAGTCTAAAGCATTTTCTGTTCAGTTTGCAATCTACATTCCCTGGTCTTCAATGGTTTGGGGTTTTATTTCATTTTAAGTAACAACACACACAGTAGGTTATTTGGGTAAATAGTTTTACATGATTTATATAAATAAAGGTGGTAAACAACCATGTCTCTTAACAGAACTCCCTGAGCACTTGCAGTAGGAAAATCCTTTTCCAAACACATTCCCTGTGTCCCTTTTCCCATACGAAACAATATGTGAAAACACATGGCTGGGTCTCTGACACGAGGTGATGGGAATAAGCCATCAGGTCCAGAATATTCCAGATGGGAATAAACCATCTCAACACCAGAACCAAGGATTTACCACTCTTCCATTTTCCCTGGTGTCTTTCATCCTGCCCAGAACCAACCTCACCTATGTGCTTCCTTGTATTTGATTTTCCACAAGACATCTCGAGGTCCAAAGTCAATACTGCACTTAGACCACGGGAGCAAAAGTAGAAATGATCACTTTGGGAGGAGCCACAAGTAACCATTTCCATGGCCTGTCTTTCAGAAATGCAGCAAAGTTCAAGCCATAAAGCAACATCATTCCTTCATGTGAGCCATCTCATAGGACAACGCTTCAAATTCTAGAATATTTTGCCAGGATTTTTGAGGAAATTTCTCCAGAGAGACTAAATATGCAGATAGGAAGCAGGCACAATAAATATGTGGCTTTTCTCACTTTAAAAAATAGTATAACCATAAGAGAAATTATGAACCACTTGGCTGATTTTCCATATTCCCAACCACAGCCACCAACACATTTCAGTGTACCACACCTACAGCAGTCACAGCAGGGGGGAAAAAGAGCTTTAACTAATGGTGGCTGCACAGTTAAACTGACCCACTAATTAAACACCTTCCTTCCATCACCTTTTCCCAAATTGCAGAGCAGGTACAATTCTTGCTATCCAAATGACCCTGGAGCAATCTTCCTTTGAGCTTTTGAACCTTTGGATTGTTATCTTTGCTCTGCAGTTAAAAAGCTCCACGACACTTCCTGCTGCTGCTGCTGAAAGTGTAATTTACTCTATTTATACGACTTCTAGCAACACACTCCAAAAAGCAGCACTGAGAGTCCATCACACACGATTAATGGCACTTCCAGCTGCATTACTCAGCCATCCTGAAGTTGCCAAGAGAAGTGACTCGCTGCCCATGTGTTCAGTGCTAAAGTGACCCTCTCCTCTTGCCCCATGCTGGCACCACGGGGAGGTTTTCTCCCCTTCTCAAAAATAGCAAGCTCTGAAGGAGTCTAAACAGCTCAGAGGTGTAAACAATCACTGTTAAAAGAAATTGATTTCAACCTACTGCTCAGGAAATTCAGTCCTGTGGTTCTGTGTCTAAAAGTGTCCAATGTGAGTGATGGAGGATAGGATATGCATCATCATTTCATCTCTGGGAGGCCTGGAGACACTGGCAATTGCACAGGCTGCACAAAACACAGACTGCAGTGCACATCCCTGGGCAGGGAATTACCACTGCAAAGGTGGGCTTGTAGTGATGTTGTCTCTTTGTGGTGGGATCATCTCTATTGCCTTTTTAATGACACAAACCCTGGCTCTAAAAAATGCATGGTAATAGATGGAAAGCAGGTCAAGAATGCAAAAATGAGAAAAAAAAATATTTTCTGTTTAGTGAAGCCATTCAGGAAAGGTGTTTATCAACCATTACTCCCCATTCTAGATGAACTACAGGACACTGGAAGCAGAAATAGCAGCTGGCAAGTGTCTACCCCAGTCACTGAGCAGTGGGAAAGCATCACTGGGAATACAAACCAAGATGATTGCAGTGTAATGACAGAGAGAGAATAATCAGCTTGCAAGCCCCCACTCCCCACCTTCCAGGCACTCTCCTGCCTGTGTTTAAAAGCTTGGTGATGAGCACACACACCCCCACTGCACAAGGACTCAGTATCTGCCATGTAGGGAAGGGAACCATGTAATGCTCTTTACCATGACACTCAAAAATCTCTTCTACTCCAAAAAATCTCTTCCACTAAACTCAGTTTTCCACTGTAGCAACAGGTGAGCAAGGACTATCTGTGATTCTCTCCTTCACTGCCATAAAAATAAATTCAGATTCCAACTTGTGATGATGTTTTCTTAAGCATCTGCCATTTCACTAATTTTAATGGAGAAAAACTTAAATTTCTTGGGGTAGATACAAATTCTGTGGTGTTTGTACTGCACATTGCTCTATACACACATAAACACTGACTTTATAAATTCAACACTGCACTATCAGCACCAAAGAAAACATATTTGAACTGAGGGCAAAAGAACCTGTGGCTGGAAAAAAAAAGAAACCAATAGAAAACTGAATAAGTGCTGGGCTCCATCACTAGAGGGAGGCATGATCACATATTAAGTTACTCTAATACACAGACAATTCTGAACACAATTACAAACCAAATAAAAGAGAAGACCATCAGCTAAATCTGGAGAAGATTTATGGAAAGGAGAAAATTAGGTTTGCTTCCTTAACAAGGTTTTAGTTCCAAAAATTCAAAAGCTTCTGCTGGGAACTTTCAAATCACCTGTAATGAAAGGTTTTTAAAAATTTATCTTACTGCCTTCTTTATAAGACAGAATAAGGTATGTGATAGAAGAAAGTCAAAATTATCAGTTTCAGAAATGACACACAGCATTGCATCAGGAAAATGTTAGAATTTTAATTTGAGCAGCTTTACAGCCCATTTAACTTGAAATCAAAAAGTAATTTTAATCATGTTTTTATTTTTAAACTAAATTGGCACAATTATATCTAGATGAACAGGCACTACCAAAAGCTGCATTTTCAACAGACGATTCCCCTTGGCCATTAATAAATTTACAGACAGAACTTCTCTGAGAGGCTGTGAAAAGCAGCCTAAAAAAAACCCCAAACCAGTAACTCAAACACTGCCATCATTCTTTTATTTGATCATTTAATCAATTGTGGCTTTGATGGTTTGCTTGGTTTATTTTTAATATACAGAATGTCTTTTTTATATTGGTGAGATGTTTTTTTTTTTCCTCCCCTGTTAAACTTCACAGCAACAACCCCACAACAATTTGGCTGGCTCTCCCCTGGGAATTTACACTTAGCTAACCATTTTACAAGTGACTAAACAGTTTCATTAACAGCAGCAACACAGCCAAAGTTTTTAACAGCCTGCTTGAATCCTGCCCATCATTAAGAAGGAGGAGCCCAAAACACAAACATCTCTTGAACCAAAATGCAGCACCTACCTCAGGAGGTACATCAGGAAATGCTGCCCAAGATAAGCTAAGTGTGCCCACCCAGAGCTCAACATGGTATTGACTGCTTTACACTCAGCATTTTTACACCAAAGCCTAAAATTCTCCACACTCCTGTTGTTCAGCCAAGGCAGCTACAACCCTGCAATGCAAACAGCCCAGGGTCTTTTTGAAGAGGTATTGCCTTTAACAAGAATGGCTTTAACAGAGGGCTCCTAATGTGTGGAATTAAACAGGGAGGGAAGCAAGAAGATGTGCACTGAGGAGCACTGTCTGGCATGCTGTGGAACTGTGTTCAGAAAGGCTGTGGAAACCAGTACAGTCTGGGAAGTTTAGCTCTGGCAAATTCATTTTCTTGTTACATATTCACTCCCACAGGAGGGCAATGGTTTAAACACCCTCATGTTTCAAACACACATCTCACTCCATAAACAGACTGCTCCTCTCAAAGCCTGCCAGTACTTTGCCACCAAAACTGCAGGCATCCTTTTCCTTCACCATCTCTACAACCTGGGCCTTTTAGCAGTCAAATCACAGTCCTCCAGAGCTCCTACTCCCTTTCCCATACCCACATGGATACTTGGCACATTTTGCTTTGTGGCATTTCCTTTCCAGATGAAATGGTCTGGGGAAAGCAACTCACTTCCCCTTGCAAACACCGTAGCTCATAACATCAACTCATAACATAAATAACAGATTTACTCTTCACTGCATCACCCAGTTATTCATCTTTTTCTTCCTGCAAGGATTTCAGTAAGCAGAAAGCTCTTTATCAATGTGGGAAAGAATACAAGGCAGCACAGAAGGCTCCATGGAACATCTAGAAAATATAAAGAGCTGGTCTCTCAGTTTGCAGTCCTTGTTTCCCTTCTCTGTGCTTTAACATATGTCTTGCTACCAGCATCCCCTCGTGGAGTCACTCACCTGCTCATGAAGGTGGAATTCTGCTCTTTCAGGGCGAGCTCCCGCTGCTGCAGGGCCACAATTTGCCTCGAGAGATCATCAGGTGTCCTATGCAATTAAACAGAATAAAAGCTTTTAAGGAATCATTGCTTGCAAATCTATATTCCATCACAGACACAAAACAGGTCTCACCAAAAGCAGCCAAGGTGATTTCCTGGGGCCAAACCTGTTGTAGTCCCTTAGAACATCACAGAGCTGCAGCCTGTCCAGCTCACATAAAATCTAAAGGCACCACAGTATGAGCACAGCATTAGCAGTAAGAGGATAAGGAAAGGAGGAAATAAACCTAAATGCAGACTAAAATTCAACAACTCTGGCTACTGCTGAACACCCTCTGAGAGTGTGGATGTTCAGGTACATCACAGGTGACTCAAAGCAGTGTCCCCACAGAGCTACCAGAGCCCTTCACACACACCACGACTCCAGAGCCACAGGAGGAAAAACCAGAATCCTTCAGCTCAGGGAAACACTTCAGATGTCACTGATAACCTTTTCTTGTCAAAGAGATCAGAGATTTCTACAGACCCGCTAGCAATGACTCCACAGTTGTCAGAAATAGGTTTATTTTTTCATCAAATCCAATGACAAATGCTTAAAGGGAATGGAATGGGATCAAGATAACTCCAGCTTGGCAGTTGCAGAGACCACATCAACAGCCTCTGCAGGAGGAAATTGTTCTTTTGGAGGCCTCTCTTTAAAGCTGTAAAAATAAAAATTTATCTTGAGCCATCAGAAATTTTCTCCCACCCTGAAACAGAAGCAACTCTATCACAATTCCCAAAGGAAAGGAAGCTGGAAAGGGCATCCCTGTATGAACTGGGTACATCCATCCCTTTGCTCCACCAAGGTGCATCACCCACAAAGGGCAAGAGTGACCCAGACCTTGCAAGGGCTTTTCATAGGGAGCAAGTGGGAAGTCAGTTTTGCAGCAGTGAGATCTGCAGAAACACAATCTATCATGAAACACAATCCATCATGAAACACAATCTCTCATGTCCCCCAAACAGCAAGTCAAGCTTCCACTGCTGCTGGGAGATGAAACTAGGCCTGGCCAGAGTCTGCAGTACTGTTATTAAATTAGTTAAACAACACATTGTTCAAGTTTCATTTCCACTTTAAAGATACAGGTAAGGTCTCAACAAGATAAAATTAATCTTACTTTGAAAAAAAAAAAAATAACCATTGGGCAGACATTTCAACAGCCCAAAGTTCCTTCTCATCCCTACCACTGCTCTAAGAGCAAGCACAGAACACAGCACTGGAATGAGGCTGCTGCCACCCCAAAAACTGAACAGGGAGAAGTGCCTTGAGCTTGATCTTTGGATTCTGACTGGATCTAGGACTAGAGAAGCCCTTTTTCTGATGAAAATACTTTTCAGGCAACTACTCACATCAAACAAAAGGCATTCCTTTTTCTCTTTCATCATCTCTCACTTCCAGTTGAGTGAAAATTAGTTAAATGCTGAGTTGGTGCAGATAGGATTCAATTTTGGCAATCCCAGCTGAGAGATTCCTGCGTTTCACTTCCAGAATTGCAAACCTTTATCCTTCCTCAGCAGAAAATGTTGAGGCATCTAATATCACTTGTGTTACATCCGAGTCTTAATAGTCAATATACAATTAAACAGATGGAAGTGTTCTCCCATCAGACAATGAAGGCACAGATTGCAGCAAGAAATCAGTCAGGACAGGACATCACACTCACTAGCCAAGGGAATTATGAGAAGAAACCAAGACACAACCTGGAGATGGCTTGGCTAAAACATCTGAAAACAAAATTCTGTTAGCAAAGTCAATTTTAAGCCAACATGCATCTGGATTTTTCAATGTGTTGCGGCATTAAATAACATTTCTAAGTTTTGTAACTGAGCATGAAGGGATCCTTAACTTGAGCAGCTCTTTACTGAGGGCTAGCAGTGGTTGGGCATCAGAGGGAACACCAGGGAAATGGACTGGGCACACTCAGTCTGCTTGGCAAGAAGCTGTAAGCAGACACAGTGATTTCCACAGGTAAAATCTTTGTACAATGTAATGCTGCCAACAAGGTTCTGAAAAATGCAGTTCTAAACTTCTAATAAATCACCCAAATATAGCAGATTTATCATAAGAATAGTTAGTATCTGGCAGCTCTCTGGTCTTATTGAGTGCCAGCTTCCAACACCAGTGTTTGGTCCTTGCATCAATGAAATAATTTCACAGAATCTCTTTTTAATGTACAAAAATAAAGTGGGTTTTTGGTGGTTTTTTTTCTTTTTCAGAAATTCATACCATAATCTATTAGGACTGAGATCAAGAACTGAAATTAATCCAGTAGTAAAATGAGAGAGTACTATAAAAGCCACAGATTTCTAGTAATGACAGCTCCTGACTGATTTCCAATAAAAAACAATCATCCTCATCTGTTCAGCCATTCAAACCAACAATCAGCTTCCAATCTCAGTTCCCAGCAATTGGCAGCTTTAGGTTTACACTTCGTTCTGGACAATGTTTTATTGGCATTAAATAGCTTTTATTATTTTATTTCTTTCTAAGTGAAGCAGCATAGATATGTGACAGAAAACAGAGTCCATGGGTATTAATCCCCTGTAAAGAAAAGTTCACTTTCTGTAACACAAAATCACGTCAGGTGATCAGAGCCAAAGACACCTCTGCTGTCCCACACCCTGAGAGGTTTCAAAGCCTGGTTCTGAGGTCTATACCCTACCCTGAGCACCAGCAGTTTGGCAAAAGCCAGATTTCCACAGATCCAAGCAGAGGAACGGTGCTGCATGCACATTAAATTAAATCAAAGCTTTCAATTTGAAAAGAATTGGTCAAGTCCCAAAGCACTGCAAACAGCAACCAGCTGTAACCAGCCCTCTCATTGCACAAATTGCTGCAGTGCCATGGAAAGAGAGAAAATTGTCAGCATCCCAACACACAGCAACATGTTCTGGCCTTGAGAGCCTTGGCTGAATTTCTGCTAAGCTCTGTCCACTCCCTATGGAACAGCTGATATCAAAACCAGCATTGGAAAGCCAAGGAATATGCTTTAAGAGGATCTTTGTGACAACAGTGCTGGAATCACCATGGCTTATTTGAGGGAAGTTTGAAACCCTGTCCTGACCCAAACAGAGCCAGAAATCCCCTGCTGAGCACTGCCACTGTTTGCTCTGCAAACCTGCAGGCAGATTCCTTCCCCAGGGAGTATCAGAGCCATGGAACCACCAAAAACCCCACAGCTCACGTGCACCAGCCATGCAAAAACCTGCAAAGGGACCCAGAACAGTCCAATTCAGGGCAGTGTGTTATCAAAACTGAATCATGTGACTTGTAATCATAAAGCTCACATGAACAAATGAAAAAGGAGCTTCCTAAATGCAGGAGCAAAACACTGCCTTCAGTTCCCTTCTCCTGGCTAAGGCACAAGGAGACAAAAGCTGGAATGTTCTTCCTCTGTCCCACCTTCCCATCCTGAGACCCCCCTTCCATAAGCAAAATCCATAAAAACAAACAGTTCCATTTAAGCCTGTCTTAGATGAGGTTTTCTTTTGCCTTAAACAAGCAAATTAGTCCAGCAGTTCACAGCACAGTATAGGGGACAAAACTGCTAGCAACCAAAGCTCTTTGCCTTCCTTTGAAGCAAAGATAATTTGAAAAAGAGCAATTTAAGAATGATGAAAACATAAAACCTTCAAATGAAGTGAAAAATTTAATTAATGGGATGTCCAACCAAGTCATACAATGACTTTCAGTGCCCACTGGCAGACTTTTGAAACTTCTGACTCAAAGAGCTTATGCTATTTTGTAAGTCTTTTTTTTTTAATGCACACAACTGACATTTCCCAGGATTTGGAGGAACTCTCTGTTCCCAGTTAAGCATCTATTACCATTTCAGTATCAACTGTGACAGTTACACACTGAGAATTAGCTGTCGAAGTAACATTAAACCAAGACTCTCTAAGTAGATGAAAATGTTATTGAAAAAAATTTTTAATTTATAATTTATCAGAATGTCAACTTCTTATTGCTTCTATAAAATGTTTCAAAATGCACAGCAAAGAAAGAATTTTGATTGTAGCTAGAGATCAGACATTAAATTTTAAGTATGGAAGTGCAATACAGAAGTAAAACTAAAGAGAAAAACAGGCAATTCATCAACTATGTTTGGAGGACTGAGTTCTTCACTGCTTTTTGTTTAATTAAATTTGATTTAAACTTCCAAATTAATACCACATTTATAACACTAAAATATTCAGAATTACTTATTTTTGGAAGTCTGCTGAATTAACATTTCTCTTTACAGATTTAGCTCAGTATGAATATACAATGACAGGTCTGGTTGCCCCAACTAAGTCATGTTAAACTGAAATGGAACATTACCAGATTTTTGGCACAGTATTTTTGGTTTTACACTTAAACATAATAAACTGACAAAGACCAGAGACCAATGCTCTTATTCAAGTGTTTGTCAAGAAAATAACACACAGAAAAAAAGTCCACATCTGCTTAATTCTCTTCTATGAAAAATGATTTACAGGTTTTTTTGTGGGTTTAGGGGTTTGGTTTGTTGGGTTTTTTGGGTTTTTTTTAAGGTCATGTCCCAGAAGTATAAAATATTTATTTTGTTCCTTATTTTTTTGTAGTATGTACGAGGAAATGGAATAAGATTCTGAAATTCTCCTCTCCACAAGAAGAACCTTTTCTACTTTTATAAAAATAATTTAATCTTCTTTCTAGGCAGGAAAACAACAGCATCTGAAGAACAAACAGAACAATAACATGACAACAAGAGAAGCTTTCTTGAAAGGCAGTTTAGTTGTTTTAAATATTTCTGTATGATTAGAAAGGCCATGGAATGCCTCTAACAGTCTTTTTCCTGTATGCTTGACGTGAGTCTCAAACATCCTCTTTGTATATTTGATCTCCTCAACTGCTTTAACTCCTCTATCTCTGACTTACAGGATTTCTGTCTATCTCTGAAGCTTCACCAAGTCCAAAAGCTGCCCAAAAGCTGCTCAGTTCCTCGAAGGACTTGTCCTGCAAGAAAGTTCAGCAAATAATCACAGCAGCTCTTGCAGACTTCTGGGATACAGCATGGAATTTAATTTGGTCATATTTATTCCATGTTTGTTAGGAGAAAGCTACAAATTGCTTAATATCTCTTTCTCTTCAATATATGCATCACCTCCTTGGGAGGACTCCTTCCCTTTACCAGACTGGAGGAAAATATTGCCACTAAAATCTGATGTCCAGACCTGGAAATTCAGAGAGTTACCTTTGACAAGAGCATTTCTCCTGCAGAAAAGCCCCCTCAGGCTCCAGTTCAGGTGGTTCCCCCTTTCTGTTCACATCTCCATGCCTACATCCTCCCTTCCTATTCCTGACTATATTAACTAATCCACATGGAATCTCCTACACACATTAGTCACAAAAACAAATCCTCAGTGTTTCCAGGCAATTAGGACACATTTAGTGCTTTGTAGCACTTTGATTAAAATGTTTTGAAAAGCAGTCACAAACCTTTAGTCATTCAAATGAAGGTGTTAAGAGCTGTCAAACCCACAAAACTAAGGGATACCTGAGACTGATTCTCCAACAAAGTGGCTGCTTAATATTTTATGTAGAAAGTAAATGGAGGAAATTTCAAGTGCAAGTGAAAGCAAGAAGCAATCTCAGCCTCCGAGGTTCCTCTCATTTAGAGAACTCTTATTTGTGTACAGATAGAATCAACAAATCCAATTGCTCTTTACCAAAGCAAATGTCCCCATTAACCACTTGAAGCAGAAGAACAACTTATTTGTAAGGAAACATTTAAAGTGTTTACAAGTGTCTGACAATTGTAAAGACAATAGATACATCTCTTTTGCAGCAACTGTAAAATTAGCAATTAATCCAATCAAGCCATAATTTGAAGAGGGGAAAAAAAGGAAGAAAACTATCTTAGATTCCAGTTAATAACTTCTTTAGATTTTAATGATGAAAGCTTTTTTCCTCCCAAAGTTAGGGTATCATAACACATTGTTCAAGTTTCATTTCCACTTTAAAGATACAGGTAAGGTCTCAACAAGATAAAATTAATCTTACTTTGAAAAAAAAAAAAATAACCATTGGGCAGACATTTCAACAGCCCAAAGTTCTTTCTCATCCCTACCACTGCAAGCCCAGAACAATCCACAGACACGGNCCTACCACTGCTCTAAGAGCAAGCCCAGAACAATCCACACATGTGGTGAGTAACACACACTGCACAGTGGAATGGAACCTCACCAGTGAAAGGCTGTCAGACACCTCAAGCAGAGGGAATGCACACACAGCAGTAGCAAGGCTGCTGGTCTGGAAGATAAAAATACTCAGCTTTGGGGTTTGCCACTGCTTGCTCAATCCCATGATATAATTCAAAGCTTTTAGCAGTCACGGTGAAACAAAAATTTCACAGAGTTATCAAGGGACATTCATCAAATGAAACCATTTCTAAGGCAGCAATAAGGCATTTAACACACATCTCAGGACACAGAGTGTATCTGCAAAGCTGTGAAATATTCTTTGTCCTATGTTTTTCCTATACAAGAAAATAATGAGTTCTTAAGGTCTTAAACCCAACAGATTAGACATTGAAGGGAAAAAAAACAACACACAAACTTCTAAAGCACCTTTCAGGTATTCACCAGCAGTGGCCCAGAAGTTGTGAAGTTGAGAATGATCAAAAGGGATTTTAAAAATGGCTGTTACTGCTCTTATGCTAACAGAGATATCAGCACAATCTTCACAATAAGAGAAGCAAATGTGTTTTCTCAATTCACAATTTAGTGAACGTAATTATATATTAATGACTATGTTGAAAGGAAATTATTGTGGAACACAATTTCATACCTACTGCCCTTAAGACTTCAAGCACAAAATGTAAACACACTTAATAATGTAATGTTTCATTTTACTGCAGCAGCAGCAAAAGACATATTAAGTCTTTTTCCTAATCACAAACTTAATTTGAGAAAAAAGAAACAGCTAAAGGGAAAAATAATTGTCAAATGAATAAAAACTCCTTTTAAGGGAGTCATAAGTAGGGCTGTTTTTCTCATAGTTTCTATTTATCAGTGGAGTTGGAACAATCATTTTGGCAATCTGAGGCTGGGCTGAGAAGACAGTGTGAACAGGGGAGCCAAGAGACTTCATGAGAAAGGTGGGGGCAAATCAAACTAATCTAAAGAACATAATGACAGCAGAATATCAATTATCTTTATACTTTCAAGGCATTTGGATAGTTGTAAATAGCAATATACAAAAAAAAATCTGAAAACCAGACTGAAATACAAAGATTTGTTCATTGGAAACAAACTCCAAAGGGACAGATGTTGTATCTTTCACAGAAATATCATTCAACAGTGGGTCATTAGAAACCCTGAAAACCATCCCAGGCCAATTATCAGGATTATACAAAACTGGGAAAGAACCCTGACAGCTAAAAAAAAAAAAAAAAAATCAAGGCAATAAATGAAACTTCCCAAAGATCAGCCAGAAGCTTCTCTTTCTAACTTCCATGTCAATGAATAAAAGCTCATTCAGAGATTTGCTCCTCATCAAGCTGAGTGCTGGCAGGGAGGGCTGGTAACAACAGAAGGACCCAAAATAAAAAATATTTAATTCCTTAGCTTTGAAATTAGGCAAGAATATCTACACAAATAAACAGACCATTTTACCAAACCTCTGCTGCAAGGTCACTCTCAAGGCATTTGAAGAGAAACCTGGGTCAGCCTAGAAACAGATATCATCAGCTTCTTCTCAAGGAAGGAGAGTGGGACACAGGGACACAGAAATCCTGCAACACCTAAAAATATAATTTGCATATATCCAACATGCCTTTCTGGCATAACTTCTACCCCCTGGAAATTACCAACACAGAGACATCATTTTTCCAGGTAGCTAGGGCTCCTGTCTGACAGGAGAGCTCCTGCTGCAGCCAAGGCTGGCTACTGACAATTTATGTACATTTGACCATTTCACAGATTGCACTGAATTGATGGTCATGTTCTTTTGACACCTGTCTGAGATAATCCTTGCAGAATATCAATTGTTTTGTTTTCAACATCTTTATTGATCCCTTTGTTTACCCAGACTCTTATCAGCTGGAAATATTAGCAAGCAGTAACAGAAAGCCCCTAACCTTGAGCAAAAGGAAATAATAACAATAATGGCTGGAGACAGGTCCTTGGGAGAGTCTAAGCCCTATTTTCAACTGCTCTTGTATAAAAGTGATTTGACATCCCATATATTACTCTTATTTACTTCTGATTACAATCACATACCTATTCAATCTCATGGCAGGGATGGCTGCTTTAAATTGTAACTTTAAGCTCCAGTAAAAGTTATTTTAACTGGGTTTTTAATATCAACACAATAAGAGTTGCAAGTAAATTTATGGTAACAATTTTAGAAAGAATGAAAAGCATACTGCTCGTATGTTCAGCTGGAATTCAGATAGAAAATTGAGGTTAAGCCTGTTGCTTTGATTAATTAAAAACTACCCAAATTCAGTAAAAGACTATGCCTAACCTGCCAGAAGCAGAACATAAAACATGCAAGCTTCAGCAAATGTGAGAGGTTAAAAGCCTTACTGAAGTACAGAAAACACAGCTGATAAATGGTTATATTTATAATGAAAATCAATAGCAGAATAACAAAATTAGACAATGCCTAAGGAAAATGCTTGTGCTGTCAGCAGCCACAGGGCATTTGTATTAAGATGGCAAAAAGGCATCAACTGCCACTGAAAATCTGCTTGTGGTAGTTACATCAAGTGCATGAAACATCTGAGGTAGGACTAGATATCCCTGGAAACCAGACTAAAGAAAAGCCTGAATTTTAGAAAGTGAGGCACAAAGACTAAGCAATATCATTAGAGACACCCAAAAGTCTCTAGTTCAGTGAAAATGAAACCCCACATTGATTTAATAGATGACTAAAGCTATCAATCATAAGCACTCTCTCCTAAATCTTTTGTTTCCTAACTGGTTAAAGTCAAATATCAATATGCAACACCATTTCTGCGAGCTAGTTAATCCTAAAACATGAATTTAAATCCCAGCTTCTTGCTCAGCCTACCCTCATGCTCAGCCACCACATCATTCCCCACCGAGTTCACTTCCCATTCTGAGCCTGTTGCTCAATTCCTGCTTTTAACAAATCCAGGAGCACGTGATCTCAGTGTGCAGAGCCCCCACCTTTGGCTCCAGCCTCCCCACTGAAGGAAGCACATTTCCCACTCAGCTGTCCACGGGCTTCATCCAGGAAAACGAATTACACACGTCCCCAGACACATGTAAATAAACCAAAGAAATTTCAGATTTACTGTGCTGTCTTCAAACCCTCTCCCCCAGCTCAGGGAGGATTAAAAAGGACTTCAAAGAAGCCTGAGTTCCAATTAAAACGCTGTGACCACCCCGGGGACACAAAAATATTCCTCTGATTAGTGAGATGCGCTCTTTGAACTGTTTAGCTAAAAAAAGCTTTCAGAACTTTAAACAAATGCAGTAATTCTCTCTCATACTTTTTTTTTTTTCCTTTTTTGAAAGTTTCTAAAAATTTAATATTCAAAGTGAAGGACAAATAACATTTAAAATAGAAAGTTTTATGGAAGCCCATTAGCACATCAGCTCTAGGCATCACTAACATGAGACACACCAAGACCTGAGTGCTGCAGTCCCAGTACAAAGCAGACAACACAAGTTGTCAGAACAGAAGAACCCAGAGTGTCACTGCTGCTGCAGAGGTGGTGGCACCCCTGTGTTATGATATCCCAACCTCACCAGCCCTCAGAACCACTCTCCCTGAAGGGCAGAGCACATCAATCCCACCTCGTTTTGAAATTCTGCTTTATTTCCTTAACATCCAAAGCTCCCAAGCCACACATCCAAGTTCTTTGACACATGGTAATAATACAGCAGTTACCCTCAGACTTGGCAATTAGCACAGATTTAAATAAAAAGCTCTCCCTATGCTTGCTGCAAAGAAAATCAAAAGAAAGAAACCAACACTCTCCATCCCCTCAGACTCTCACTCCCAAAACCATAGCTGAATTACATAGTCCAAAAGTTTTAACATCAAGAACAATGAATGCTAAGAACAAATGCTGGGAAAATAACTGAGGCTTAGAGCATGCCAAAGCAGTTGGAGCTTAGTGGGCATAATAAACCTGCCTGTGAAAGCCAAACCCCAATCACCCTCATCCATAAGGAATGAATAATTCATGGCAGGAGACAGAAGCAGACTTTAAGACTTGTTCACAGAAAGTGGAACTGCTCAAATGTAATTGCATTACAGATGTAAACAGTGGCATTTCAACAATTACTCTTCTCCTGCCAGCTTGCTCTCAAAAACCCTCACTCAGCTCAGGTACCTGCATCCAGCACAGGGTTCAGAGCAGCCAAAAGCAATTGTGGCTTCCCTGTGTCTGCCATGGCTCCTGGGACTGGGATTCAGATAAGGACTGCACTGGTGTCACATGCACTTGGACATCATCTTGGCTTGCTGCTATCCACTGAGCTTTGAACACTTTCAAGAGCTGAAGCTGCTGAGGGAGGCACTAATAAGATTAGATGATAAACACTGACAAAGTTTGAAATGTGTCCACAGAAGAGAAAGCTCCTCTTTCTCTCTGCTAAAAGAAACAATCACACTTTTTTCACACCACTTTCACATCCTGCCTGTCATTCACATTTACCTTCAAGATCTTGCCTCATCATACTGTATGATGCAGGACTACCCACAAACCAGTTACTTTTCCTTTTTTAGCAAATGGATGCTATAGAACCAACCAGGCAAGAATAAAAGAATTAAACAGCCTTGCCAAAGTCTTCAAAACTTCCACCCTACTGGAGATCTCCTGGTTTCTCTGGGATCTTCAGCTTCCAGATTCTGCTCAGTGCTGGTGTGACTTCAGCTTTGTACAACAGTTCCACAGTTGAGGAAAAGATGGATCAGATATTCCCAGCTCCTCAGATTTCAATGGAACTTGATTGGGAAGATACTGCAAGGGAGTCCTATTTGTACAGTAAGTATTATGTACCTGAGATAAACCTGTCTTTAGACAACAGTTTCAGAAAGCACAAATGAAAGAATTGTTTTGTAGCTGCAGCTAAGTCACTGCTGCAGAGCTCCCTCAGTCATCTGCTTTCCTCCAAAGCTTGTCTGAATGCTCAAATTTTCCTGCTACATCACCAAGAAAATTTTTAATTTACTTCAACCATCCTGGTTTATACCTGAGCACATGCCAGTTAAAAATATTCTCAAATCTTAGCTCAACTCTCCTTCCTCTGCTGAGCCACAGCTTCTCTCATAGAAGTCCCCACTTCAGAAACACCCTGAAGAAACAGTGCCAGAAATCCACATTTCTTGTAGGACTTGATACCACCACGGTGTTTAGTACTAAACCTGTGCCAAGACAGGATTAAAATGAAAGCACAAAGGCATATGGGAAACAAGCCCCTCTGTACTTGAAAGCAACATTGTAAATGCAAATACTTACACAACACTTGGCCACATGCTGAGCATTTACTCTTTGCAGAGTCATGTATCAAGACCAGGATTTCTGAACTGCCAAAACATTTTTTTTTCTACCACATTTACTATATTTTTTAACAAGAAAAAAAATCTGCACACAGCACATGACAGAGAGGAGACACTGTTAAAAATTTTGTAACTAATGCTTAAACAGGCAAAGAGCTTTTTGTAAGTCTGGGTAAGAGAATGAGTGGCTGATAAATAAAAAAAGTCACACCTTCAAGTTGTACCTTTCATGTAAGGAGATGAACTCTTCAATCAGTGCAAGAAACACACAGAAAGGCTCAACAAGCAGGAGCCTCCACATGAAACCAACACTCCCTGCACGGGCATCCTGCTGCCCTCTGCACCAAGCCAGACAAGCAGGCACATCCTTCACTGGCACACCTTTTCCCAGAGACAACTGGCAAAATCCTGAAGAGATGGGCACCATTACTGCACTGAGAGATTCAAATATATCCTACAAACAATCTTTTTTTCCTGCAAACCCAGGGAACGACATAAACAATCCCGATTTCCATGTGCACATTTCACCAGAGTCTGTCAAATTATCCATTTTTTAGCAGGCTTAAAAGGAATGGCTCCAGTACACAGCTCCTGAGAAAGGAGGAACGAGAGGTGCCTATTGATTAGGTGTCAGGGCTACCTCAGGAAAGAGGGAAAGAACATAATAGTGGAAACAAAAGTTGCCCACTACATCCTCCCTTCAGAAAGCACAAAGGCTTTAAATACATGAAACCAACTCAACTGTGTAGTTACCCTCTGAAAGGCCGTCAATTACCTAAATTGGGCTGTGTGGAAGGGAGGAATAAAAATGAGACAGGGTCAAAACAGCTCTGGAATTAATTGGGAGGGGAGAGGGTATATTTCAAAAGAGGGGGAGTTTTCATTCTCCACTGCCTTCCTTCTCCCTCACTCTCCAGCAATCACCATGGCCCAAAGAGACAGCAGAGGAAGATTTCATTAATAAATTTATTTCAACTTTCTTTTCAATGGTGCTAAGAATGTATGCAAATCCATTCATAATTAGGTTTAAAAATTCCATTTCATGGGATAATCAGACTTCAAAAAACTCAATTTTAGTTTTAATCAGATTTTAACAAGGATATTAAGTCCATTTCGTTCAGAAGAGGGAGAAACGGTGAATTTAACACAAAATGTATTCAAGCTTAGCCCTGGGAGATAATTAAATAAAATTAATTTGGCAAGGGTTGTCTGTAAATGGAAACGCTCCAGACAGCAGAGCAGGTTCCTGAAGGAAACAAAAGCAGTTCATTACTGTACAAACAGATACAAAGCTTATTGTTCAGACAGAAGAGAATTGCAGCTCCTCCACAACAGCAGGACAACCTGAGCCCTTGAGCTGCCTCTGATAAATGCAGCAGCGTGTGGAGGAGGAGAAGGTGGTTATTTCCTTCTTGTTTCAGCTAAGTCCCCACTCCCCTGGCACAGCAAGGAGGGAAAAATGCAGGGGGACAGGATATACAAACCTAACAATTCCAAATTACTAAGCACAGAAAATTATAAGAAACAACCGAGTGAGAGACAGCTCCTTTAAATTATAAAAACCCACGTAGGAACTTGAGGCTGTCAGCAAGATTCTTGCCAGATTTGGTTCCATCAAATTCCATGTAATGATTTAGTCACACCCTAGAACTGAATCCCAATTTAACACCAAAAGCATCCCATTCTCCCTGACAAAAGCCAAGGACTGATACAGATGCTAAAACTTTGGTAACTGTCTTGAATTCTGAAGAGCCAAATATTTTGTAGCCCTTACAACCTTAGACACAAAAATACAAGTAACGCTATGTATCAGATATCTCTGACAATTATTAACATCACATGGGTACCAGAGTATGAAAATAATTTCTGGTAAACACTCAGCTGTGCTATACATTCAGACAGTCTGGTTTAGGTTTTCATGATGTATATTGGTTAAGGGTTTACCTAAACTTTCCCCCAACATTGGACACTTTTAAGGTTCAGCTGGACCCAGTGTTGGGCCATCACATCCAAACCAGGCTTTTGTCAGGAAAGGCTGAACCTCAAGGTCCCTTCCAACCTGGTATTCTACAAATCTGTGAAAATCTGCTGACCTGGACACATCACCACTAAAAAGAACAGAATACAAAAACCAGAGAGATATTTCTGGAAAAGAAAAAGCTATTTTAACTATCTAACTGCAGCCAAATGACATTGAGAAAGAGCATGTTTATCTTTAGCAGCTGTCACAAGCCATCCAGGCAGGAGCATGTGCACTTCTAAGACCTATGTCTAGTCAATTAGAAATAAAATAATTCAGAGCATTTTTTATCCACTCTTCTTCTCTACCAGCCTTGCAAATATATCACTTATTACAAAGTGCCAATTGCATTTCCCCTTGCCAGGTACTTGCAGACAGGTGAGCCAAAAGGTGTTGTGTGACCTTGACAAGTGGGCCAGCTCTCCAGAAGGCAGGTGATGCCTTTGCCAAAGTCACACTGGAAACCATCAGGCCTAAATGAAAGGCTTGTCACAAATTGGGCTTGATGCCATCAACCTTGGCTGTTTCATTTGCAGAAAACCACCTGAAGCCACAAAGCCTTATCTCTGGGATTAACAAAGAGCACCGAGTCAAATGTCATTTGCAAACACAGTAGCAAAACTGAGTACAAAAAACCTCATAACTAGGTTAAAGCTTTGCCTTCTAAGGGAGCCAAGAGCAGAGCTGTGAAGTATTCCCAAAAGCTGTCCCAGTTAACTGGATGAACAGCTGACTTCTTTAACTGAAGATGCAGCTACTGAACATATTCTCAGTCAAATCCAGACACCCCACTTCTGCCCTCCTTAGAAAAGTTAGCAGGATTTCAAGCCATCACTGAAGAGCTTGATATGTATCACAGCAAGAGGATGACTGTTTCATTAAAACAGAAAATAAATCAACTTGGTCAGCAGGGAATAACTCAAATAAATCCAGAATTTCATATTTCTTCCTACTCAAAAGATTTATCTTCCCTTTTACTACACTTCTCATATCAGAGTATCTCTGGAAGACAGTTTAAACAAGTAATAAGAATTCAAAAGCAATTACAACAAGAACAACTTGTGCCAGAAAATGGTTCCTGCAATAGCTGCCCATTACTCCCTGCAGAGACACAGAAATTGTTAACTCTGCTGACAAGAGAGTTGAGAATAATGCAGAGAAAGGGAGTGAGTAAGGATTGAGTCCAGTAGGTACTAAAAAAGCAGAGGAGAGATGCTCAAAATCTGAATCAATACATTTCTACAAAAACCCAAAACTCTGCCTGTGTTGGAAGGTTCAGCCTTGTGACAGATCTGCTCCTGCTTATAGCAAGAGGTAACAGAAGTTGAGAGCAGCTTCACTGCTGCAGAGGTTTCTACCACACTGTTCAAAATGGATCATGCTCTTACAAGAACTCCATTCTGCAGGAAGTGACTTCATTAGAAAATAACATTTTGCTGCAAGGTGTTGACCAAAATACCTGCAGAACATGTAGCTGAGAAAATAGGCTTTGCCAATGCACTCCTAGAACTGTACATCAGTGCAAGGGAGGGAGAGAAGGCCCCATGCACATCCACCTCTTACCTGCCTTGGCTAAGAGGCAGAGTTGGCATGTTTTATCTCCTTTCTGCTGAGCAGGCCTGGCTCCATTTCATACAAACTGCCCTAACCCCACTGAGAGCTGCATCTGAAAGCAGGAGCCCTGGGCTCTTATTTCAGGTATGCAGGTCAGCACTTGGAAAACAACCCCCAGACACTGATTCTGGGTGTTCACTAAACACAGGGACCTGCTCAGCCCCCAGCACCTCCCATCTTTGCTTCCAAAGTGGGAACCTTTCCAATTATTCCAGCCCCAGTGCTCTCACCAGCCCAGTGCAATGTTTGCTCTCATTCAGGCAGTTCACTTCAGGCTGTGGGTTTTGTAGGTTAAGAACAAAAAATACTTTTCATTTTGTCTCAAACAGAAAAAGGCATCATTTATATAAACAGCAACAATTTAGGAAGCTCACTGCTAATACCTCACAACTTTGTTGAATATTGTTTCAAATAAGAAAGATTATAGCTGAAAGCAAAACATTTTTCTATTTACTCTATGCACAACACATAATAGCTCCAGACTGCAAGAGTCTTTACTTTTTAAAAAGGATGGAGGGCACCAACTAAAAACCTTCATGCTTATTTAAAATTCATACTGATGAGAGTTAACAAACTTTCGTTCTTAAAAAAAGAAAAAAAAAATCTGCTTCAGGTCTTGCACATTACTCTGGATTTTTCTATCTAGTCAAGATAGCACTGACACTGACCAGAAATGGATGAGTAAATAATCCAATCCACCATGCTAATTTCCATGCTATGAGTTATTTTAAAATAACAAACAACACTTACATAATCACAGCTAGTTCAAGAGAACCTTCAGGCACTTATCACATTAATCTTTTAACTCACTAACATTTCAAGTTCACTGTGCCCTTTAAGAAATGTTTGAAAATATTGTGCTGTGCTTTTGCTACTCCAAGACACATGAATTTTTCTCTCTCCAAGCAATGCATACACAAAGGTATATTTGCAAGAATATTCCCTTTAATAAAGTAGCTGGTGAGGAAAGAGAATATAACCCAGGTAAATATAAGCTTTCATCAAAAATATTCACTGGGAAAGCAGTCCCAAGGGAGGACAGATTGGGGCTTCAGGACAAAGCTTATATAATATCTTCACAGGGTATGTAAGCAAGCTTGTCAGAGCAGGTGCATTTTCACAATGCTAAAAAACTGAATTACTGTAATGTTCAAACATTTCCAATTTCCTCTTGGCTGTTAGGTACAATTAAAACTGGAAATTAGACCTTTCCTGACCCATCCAGCACAGAGCTCCTCTCTGCACTGATGACAAAGCAAAGACAGATGATTAAAGCAGCCCCTTCCCAGCTACCCTGAGAAGCAGGAATCCCTGCTCTAGGCACTGAGGAGGTTAAGCACCATCCAGGAGTGAGTCATTCTCAAAACACCATCAAGATAACCTGCACCAAACACACTCAGAAAAGCTTCTCCAACGATACAAATCATATTTGGGTCTTATCAGCACTGACAGATAAGCTCTTCTTAATAGTTCAGTGCATTTTTCAGCAAACTGCTTATTTCTCAACATGAACAAAGGTCAGCTGCTCACACACTTCATGTCCCTGTCCACAGGTTTTGTTCTGCATGGGTAGAAAAATGGACATGATCTGCTTTTGCTCACTAACCCCCACTCCCCCTTCCCCACCTCCAGTTTTCAGAATCCTGGTATTAAATAAAGCCTGCATTTCCAAACTAAAATGTACTGTTCCCTTTTCTGTTCTTGAGTACATCCCCTTGTTTACAGATTAGCACATAGACAATCAAATGAAAGTGGGACTGAAAAGAACCTTCTGGTTTAGGTCCTGTTTAGTCCTTTGCTGTTATGAACTCATCTCTTCCACAACCCTGTGGAGCAGTAATTTGGATACCTTTGACTCCACTGGAAGCTGCATTCAGAATTTTAGTCTTACTAAAACTAACAACCTCCTTGTAACTGCATTCAGGGCAGGGTTATAGCAATTTGATTTAAATGCCAGTGCAAGTCTTAAGGATAACTGGCTTCTTTTCTCACCAGTATGGATCTCCCTTCCTTCTTCTCCCTTCTATCCATGAATTTCCTGGCAGCAATCACATCTCCCACCAGACTCTGTTCCATTCCACACTCAGTGGGCTCCCAGGCTCCTTCCAGCAGCCACTTTCTACATTTCCCCACTATTTTCCTCCACACTGGGTGACCAGAACTCTGAGAAGCATCTCCCACTTGAACACTTTCACCTCCATGGCAGTTTTTCCCCTGGTGCATATCCCCTGTGTGAGAATGAACAGTCACTGTAACAAGCACAGAGCCCTGCTGGTGCTTTCCACTGCATGTGCTACATTTTCCAAAAGAAGTTTGCTTTCAGCTCCCAATTCCATGGAGCAATGTGCTTTGTTTCATTGAATTTTGTCCCATTTCTGCACTCTAATCCTTAGGGTCATTCAGTTCTGCATATCCAGCTTTTGTGTATTTATGAATTCTCTGAACTTGGCATCATTAGCCAAGTTTTATCAGCGCACACCAAATTTTTGCACCAAAATCATTAATAGAAATACTAAATAAAGCAGATCCTAAGGCTAATCTTTGAGGAATTCTACTTATCCTTGCATTTTCTTTCAACAATACTGAATCCATCCCTGCTTAAACAATTCTCATACATCCTACAATTCTTCTATTAATTTCCATCTTCTCCCCCATGGTTTATCCTTTCCCAAGCAGTTCTTCTTACAGTGAAGCTCAAAGAAATAAATTTATTGTGATTTATTTGATAAGATAATCAATTCTCTAAACAAAGAAAGCTGTTACATCAGTCTGGCACAATCCATCTTGGTATTCCTTGATCCAATGAAGAAGGGAGGTTCCTTGCCCCTGGAGCTAAAGGCCATGCCCAGGAGTGCAGGGGAGCAGCACACAAGAGTTTGAATCCTTACTGAAGCATTTTGTTTTGCTTGTGTTCAAAAAAGGCCTCTGCATTGAGAGAAGAGTTTTGAAAACAACATTGCTATGCTAAAACAAAACCATCCCTAATATGCATATATGGGATGTGCATTTTTGTTTAAAAGTTTCCCTGCAAAAGCAAAACTTTGAGGTAAGTGAGGGATAATGCACTGCACATCTAAGGGAATGGGGAGGCAGAGCACGTCGACAGCCCCAGCTTAAAATTTAGAGATGAAATACTGAAAGATGCTAAAATGGAAATGGAAAGGTAAAATTAAAACTGAGCTGGAGATTATAGTGGTTATTGGGTTTTTGGAAACTATCAAATGATAGGCTGAATAAAAATCAAGCACAAGCATTTGAGCTGTCTGACAGGAGCAAACCATCCCCTTGCTGATTAGTCTCTGCTATTTAAATGATAATTTCACTTTAAGGCAAACAGGGCTGTGTAATGCAATGAAAGTGGCTCTTTATAAGTGCCTGTATTTTTGAAAGCTTCTCCTTCACAGCAGAGTGAGCAACAAAGTTGAAGCCATTTACACATAACATGGGTCACTACATGCTGCAAGGAGCCAAGCAACTTCTACCCAACTGTCTTCCAACAGTGTCAAACAATACTGCCAAGAAATATAGCAGCAGCTCAAAATAAAGTGTCTGAGTGGTGAGCCCCCCATGGCAAATGAAGCACCAGCTATGGAGCAAACAACACCAGCACACATTTCTAAATTCCTCTCCACACAGTTCTTGTACTCTACTGAAGTTCCTCAAGTCATCCTTCCCCAAAGATGGACAGTGAGCTGAGCTACTGCTTATCAGCTTTTTCTGCCTCCAGAATGCCACATCTGTGATCCTGGGAAGACAATCTCTTGAACTGTTCCCAGAGCTTTGAAATGCAAAGCAAGGACAGATATATTTTTGATCTGAGCTTGCTTACTTCTCACTCTGATTATCTGATTATACATTACAGCATTGCTCTGCCTCAATGTCAGGTGCTCATCTGTTTTATTTTACGCTCCTCCTATCTCTCCTTTAGCCTCCAGAGTTATTACTCTGATATATTCAAATGGAAATAAAAGATTTAATGGCAAAGGAGAAAGAACACTAATATTTTTGAACATTAGAGATAAGTACAGCATTCTTTGGAGAAAATTAGTATCAGATAGGAAAGTCTGGCAGGAAGTTTTGCCCAGAATTTCAGTGAAGAACTGTAAAATAGGGACCTACAACACTCAAAGGTGTCTCTGAAATGTAGTTGCTTTACCAAAACTAAGTGGATAAACCACCAAGAGAATGGGGGAAAACTAAACTCTGTAAAAGCATAGATTTGACATCACACTTCCAAGTATCACATTTGAATGCATTACTCCCAACACCTAAACATGGACTGAAGTCTCCCACAACTGCATCTGACTGCTCTGAAGCCTGGAGCCTCAGAATTTGAGATTACAAAGGAACATTTTCTCCCCAGGAGGCACAATAAGTGTTCTGTCATGGAAAGCTAAAGCCTAAGGCAGCATGGAAAGTGAAGAATAATGTACATTTTAAGAGAACAGAATAATGAAGAACAAAAGAGCTTAGAGCAATACTCCAGCATATCATGACATCCAGCTGCATGTCACATTCAACAGGTGACAGCTTCCTCCAAGACTTCTCTATGTAAAAATTGGTGGCTTCAGCACATGCACAGTTAGTGTAAGACAACCACAAACAGTTTTCTCTTTAAAATTTTACCTCACTCCAAAGCCAAAGATGCCCTTTGGAACTGTTCAGGCACTTGCCTCTCAAGAAGCTGTTAAACCCTGCTGAGGCAGTGCTTTCATCTTTCACACATGCTAAGTCCCACAAACACTAACCTTTATTTCTATATAAACACAATGGTTACCCTCACCATCCCTTCCAAGCATGGCTGCTCATTGCCACATCCCCTGCCCTGCTTTGGAACAGCACAACCATTTATGCACCAACACAGGAGACCTGATGGGGGAACAGATCAGGAATGGGATTGCTGTTTCCCATTCCAGATTGCTTGTTTGCTCTGCAGGGACACCTCTCTTTCAGCTGCAGGGTTCACACAACTAGAAGGTACCAGGTAGGAACAGAATATTTTAAGACAGACACTGGAGTCAGAAGCCCCAGGTGAGACAGGAATGGCAGAGCTGCTCTAAACTGGGACTAACTCCTCCTGGTAGAACAATGCCAGAGAAATCCACTCAATATCAATCCCTGTGCAGAAGCAAGGACAAAGCCCTATTCTGAGGGATCTGGGGGAAGATTAGCAACCTGCATACATTGTCCCTCTTCAGGGAGTGAATTCTTTAGCATTTCCCAAACCTTCACCTCCAGCAGAAGGCAAGAAAGTAACAGTAAAATGTAGTATTGTGCCTGTACAGGACAACAGCAGACAATCCATCCATGAGGTAAGCTGAGATCTCATAACTATAAAAGTTTCTCTAACAAGCACAGTGCTTTTTGGTTGCTGTTTTGGTTTTTGGTGCTTGTTTGTGGTGGTTTTTAATTACTTGTTCCCCCTACGCAGCATTTATCTCCCTACTGGGTGCCCTGAGAAATCCCACTGTGAGGAGACAGTTTGTTTTACACTGGGAATCCTGTAAACAGCAGTCATGCAAATTTCAGTCTGTTCACAGATCATAAATTACAACTATTTATGAAAAAATGAAGACATAGAACATGAAGCTTCAATATCCTCATACTGTGCTAATCCTAATTTTCTCCAACAATTAGGGACACAGCTCTAAAGCTGGGGGCCACCAGTGGCCAACCCAGACAAACCAAAATCCTCACCCTCCAACAAAGAAATTAGCACTGCAGTTCAGGGCAGTAGTACAGTGAGTAGCCAGCACAAAATGCTTTTAATTAGACTGATTTCTTGCTTGGTGACAAAAGAACACAGGGCTACAATAGCTTATTCCCATAAAATATTTGCTCCACTATGGAATGATCATGCCAGAATTATGGCATTACTGGAACCAGCAACAATAACCCCCAGTGTTGTCTTGACTGGTTGCAGTTAATTAAGTATCCAGAGTAACATGAGTAATTCAAATTATTTCAACATGCACTACTTTGTATATCTGTCAACAGATTTTTTTTAAACCAGTAACCACTTACTCATAATGGACATTCAGAGAAAGACAAATTACTACCTTGTGAGAAAGGAAAAGATTATGAGCTTCATTCACTACTGCAAAGATATTCAATGCCTTGGATGGAAGAGAGTAGCTAAGCATAGTTAATCAAGATTCAAAAAGGAAAGTAGAGAACTCCAATATTCTCCTTTTTCTTCTATTCACTGAAAAAAAAGAGCACTAATCCACCACTAAATGCAGAATCAAGAAATCCGATTCCCCTTTTCCTCCCTCTCTCCTCCCTTCCCCCAGCTCCAAAAGCAGAATGTGCATAGAAGGACTTCCAGTACTGAGTGTAGCACCTGGGTAATTATGAATTACAACTGTGCAAACCACTGTACTAAATAGAGATGCTTGCCACTTAATTAAACCCTTTCTTAGAGAGGAAATGCATACACATTCACACTATCTCCTCCTCTTAATTGGTCTCAGACACTGCAGGAAGTTAGTCCCCAAGATTTGTCAGCCAGCCAGCCCACAGATGTTTCAGAAGGAAAACCAGGTCAGCATTCCCAGGTTTACTTCTTTGGCTGGAGGCGACAGGTCAGCAGATCAGAGTCTGCTGTCTGCAGCTGGCAGCTCCACCAAGGGAAAATGGTCCCTCAGCACTGCCCAAATTCCTGCCAAGCGTGCTTCCCTTGGCAGGCCTGGCCTGCTGAGCTCTCCAGGCAGCCACAGGCTGAGATCTCAGTGCTGCAGCCACCTGCATTCACCCTGCAGGGCTCCGTGGGCACTCCCCAAACCCAGCCTGTGTCTGGGTCAGGCTCACACCATCAGCACAGGGACCACGGTGAGATTTGATTCACAACACCCAGCCCAGGACCAGAGTCTGTGAGATCCACACAAGAGCCCAAGCACACTTACTTCCCTCTGACAGCCTCACCTCTAATTTCCACACCATATTCCATGGCCCTTCAGAAAAAGACAGCTGAGATCCCCATTGTGGAAATAACTGGAATGATTCTGAAAAGTTGTATGAACAAAACCTTTGGGGTTATTTTTTTCCCCCATACATGAACATCATGCTTGAGCTGACAGTACCACTGGCAACAGAAAACACTGATCCAAAAAGGAAAGACTGACTTAAATAGGCCATGATGAATATATTTGATCACCAATATAAAATAATTCTGCTGTGTATACAAAGATCTTTGAGCCCTGCAGGTGAATATGCAAAAACTTTATAACCATTACTTCCATTAAAAAAAAAAACAAGCAAAATAAGAAACAAACAAAACCAAATCCTACATCACACATTACAATTTATTACCTCAAAAAAGAAAAAAGCTTGGACTAAAACTGCTCTGAAATTGCTGTTTGTGGCCCACCTGGCAGTCTTCACCCACCTGTATAACTCTTCATCCAAACTCCAACCTTTCAAAACTTGCAATCTTCTGCCACTTATGGAATAACAAAAAGACAAATTTGGCATTAAACCTTGTCAGCTGCTATCAATGGCTACCAGTACCTTCAGTATCTGAGTTACTGCCATAACTTTAACAAATACCTGATGCACATCTTTTTGCATCACTCAGTACTCCATGGCATATCTATTTACGGGTAGCAAATCACTTGCCTAATTCATTAGAGGACAAAAACAATATCACACACAGACAAACAGTAGTAGAACAGGCTTATTTAGATTAATAGCTCACAGAACAAGCACCCTCATTTTTCATTTGGGCATCTTCTACATGCTGCAAGAAGAGAAAAGGCAGAACAGTGACACCACTGCTCTGAGAATGCAATTCTAAGGTTTGGGGTGGGGAGAAAAGAACCAGGCTGTGACAAACTCCTATTATAGACGACAAAATTAAGAATACTTGGTGTAAACATGAAGTTTACAAAGCCAGTTAGAAAAACACCCCTTCATATTCCATGAGAGAAATCTGCACAAAATCATTTTCAGACCAAGTTACAGCCCGGAGCACTGGGCACGGAGACGGGTGATGCACGCAGGCAGCACCGAGCAGAGTTTCCAAGTGGTGCCCGCAGCAATGAGGAGTTTTCCCGGGAGCAGCCGCCCCTTCCCAAGGCTGATGGATGCACATGGAGCTGAATCCCGGGCTGGAGAGAGCCCGGCCCTTCCCCTGCAGGACAGAGGGCGCCATCTCGTGGGAATTCTGTGCTTTGGCACCCTAAACCTCTCCCAAGTATTTTTCTGTTAAAATAGATTAATAGCAGTAGAGGAAGGGCTTGAAAACAATTTCTAAGGTAAAAGTCCAGTGGTGAAAAAGCAACCGAGTGTGTCACGATTAACATGGTTTGTCAGTGAAAGATGGTCAACAACTCAGTTACTCAAATACTGGATTTTGAAGAAATAGAAACTACATCAGCATGTCCTGGAGAGGTAAGACTGCAAGAAGATTAATTTTCTCAACATAACCCTTTCCTAGTAACAGTCCTAAAAGAGCTGTGTATAAATATCCTTCTATAGGACAGTGCACTCCAAAATAAGTAAGGTTTTCTACTTACAGAGCAAGAATTTAACATTTTGTGGATTTTCCCCTTTACAGCTAAAACCAATCCTACAGCAGAAATATCAAGTCAGAGCAACACATGACAAATGTATGAAAACTCTTGGCAGCATAACAGTAACACACAAAAAATACCTAGATCCACAGTAAAAACCAGAGCCAACTATTCTGCAAGGTAGGCAGTAAGAAGCCCAAGAAATCCAAAGGACATACAGTGGAACACAGGAAAGATGACACAGATTTATACTGTGTACACATGAACCATATATAACACATATGATGAGTCCTATTTTATTATCTAGCTCCTGTACAGCACAGGGATATTTTGTTATAGAGTTACAGCTGTCTTTGTTTCCACAGTTTATTAAGAGAGAAATGCCCAGGAGCTTTCAACTGGAATCCAGAACAAGCAAACATAAGATTAGCCAGAGTCAACTGTTAATGAACTTGTTTTCCCCCCACAAGGTGAAGTATTATAAACACTCCTCCATTGTCACCAAAAAGAGACCAGTACTAAAAACAGTTGGATTACCACCACACTCCTGAAAGCTGCACCTCCTTCCCAAGTATTATTACATAAAATTACACTGCAAGGGTTGATCATAAGCCAATCTGACAAAAAGCCTGCTGGGAGCAGGCAATCAGTGAACAGCAACCACTGAGAGCAGACACTGAACAAGCCCTATGGAAGTGCTGGAGGAAATGAAAAATCATCCTCTCCTAAAATGCTACATGCACTTCCCTTACATCCTCTGTACCAGTAAAGAACCTGATAAGTAAAGATGAGGAATCCTAATTTATTCCCTTTTCCCTTTCTTATCTAGTTATTAGCAAACAGAACATTGCTCTGGCTCTTGGGGACCATCAGCCAACTTGTTCCTGTTTCTTTTCTATTATGAGATGGGCAATTAACTCTTCTCAAACTTTCACCAACAGCATTCTCCAGGATCCAACCAGGACAATGGCCTCTTACCACCTTCATCACCCTCACCAAAAATTAATGTAACTCATGCTGTAAGAAGTCTGAGAAAGAAAAAAAGAAAGAAAAAGAACAATAAGGGAGGGAGGGGGAAATCATCCAGTCCCATTTGCTTCAATTGCATGAAAAGATGATCTTTCTCAAGAGCAATTCCCCTTTCTGTAGAATGTGCCATTAATAGCACCAAACAATATGGCCCAATCACAAAACTAGCACTTCACAGTGAATATTCTGATTGTAAATGAAGGAGTTATTAGACTTCAACAGGCAGAATCACTCGGTTCCATTTCTCTCCCACTGCGAAATTACCTCGTTAAACCTTTTAACAGCTTGAGGTAAGTAAAAGGCTTTTACTCCAAAAGGTTTTGTGAAAAGGATTCCTACAATTTCTGTCCATACCTTACTATAGGAGATTTAGCATAATTCCATCTTCATCTAAATGTATGGATCCTCAGCAGATGCAGGAGAGAACCTCAAACATGCTACCTACCAGCAGGCCTCTGGAAAAGCTTCGTTATCCTCATTAAACAGAAAACACTGAGAAAATTATGGGAGCTTTCCCAAGCTGGAACTCAAGTATCTTTCACACTAAGCAGGGATGTGTCCAAACCCTATGTGCATTTCCAAACAATCCCAGCAGTGTGCAGACACAGCTCTGTGGAATGAATGGAATGGAGAAACAACTGGCAAGATGAGGTTCTGCTGTTGATGTTTCAGCTTTGACCCAGTGTGAAAGGTGATCAATGCTCCCATCAATTATTTACAAAAAAGCACCTCCTTTTGTCATTTAATAACACTGTAAATATTTAGAGAAAATAAAACAGTGTTGAAACATGGCACACAAAAGATTCATATTTATACAGAACACATTCTCTGCAGCAGAAGAAAATGATCAGAAATTCCAGCTCCTTTTTATACTACATACACAGGGACCTTAAAAAATCTGGTTCACTGCTCCAGATGTCAGGAGAAGCTGTTGAGTACCAGCACACAGACCAGCTGGTGTTACAAAACACAACTGGGGAGGGGGTTGGACAAAATAACTGAAATAACATTTCTTCAGCTGCTTTAAAGTCACAACGTGATCTAGCAGCTAATTTTGATTTCCAGATCTCAAAGGAAATATGTTTACAACAGTGTGCCACAAGTAGCACACATTCTCTTCCCTGGACATCTAAAAATACGAGTAATTCACTTATTAAGCAAGCAGAATCTAACTAAACAAAAATGCAGCTATCCACAAAAAGGTTCAAGAATTCAAAACTGATCCCCAGCCTCAAAGACATTGCTCAAGGTGACTTGGTGAAGAACATTTCTTAGTTCCCAAAGTTACTTTAAAAAATGTCTATCTTATTTTCTTCTCATATATAATAAAATGTACTACAAGAGCTTCCACATGAAGAAGGGACAGAAAGAAAGACCAACACACTTAAGAGATCAGTCAGATGATTAACAGGAAAGGGTTTAAAAGTCTTACTTCCCTCCAGAGTTTTAAGCACATACCTGATATTTAAGCCAGTGCTCTGGTCCAGTTTCTCCCAGCTTTGTAATTTTCCCAGAAGTTTCTAAAGTAAAGATTAAAAGTAGAGTTAGGCATAGACACATGTTCTAACAGTTCACTTTCCAGAGTTTTCTCATAATCCTCCATGCAAAGTCAGTGTCATTCCTGCTCCTCCTGTGGACTTCCTGATCTTATCCAGTACTTTTGCTTTGTGATTCTGCAGTCCTGGCTGCCAAGGTTCTTACCACACACCTGCTCAACACCTCCATGTCTGGACAGAGCTTGATGCCAGAAAAAACCTTTCCAGAAAATGAAAGGTAAAAGAGAAACATCAAGGCTAAAATAGAGCTAAAATAGAGACTATGATGAGATGATTCTTTAAACAAAATCTCCAGCTGAACAGCAGATATCATTTTGCCTTTTACACCTCCCTTGCCCTAACTCCCCTCATGCTGATTTTCCAGTTTGGGACTGTCAGGTTCAAGTCCATTAATTAAAGGAGGTATCATATCTTAAGTAACACAATACAGGAAGAGCCTAAAAGTCAAGACAGGCAATAAAGGAAACTCCTGTTCTGCTCATCCACCAGATGTTCCCAGCTCCTCACCTCATTTTCCAATTCCACAGTCACTAGCTGTGCTTGGACTTTCTCATAGCGTTCCAGTTTTCTTTGCAGACCTTCCACTTCCTCTTTAAGCAAACCATTGTTTTCTTTCATTTCCCTGTGGTGAAGAAAGAGACAGTTACTACAGAGCCAAGCAACCCAACTCCTCTTCACAAACTTTCAGATGTACAGGAATCCTAAGGGATCCATGACAGTCAACTGACTCACTTCTATAACCTTCACTGCAAAGCCACTGCTACAAAAAAAATTACAGTTTTATTGAAATTATTTTCTTCTATTCTAAATACCATCCTAATTACACCCAAACAAGCTAAAGCTTTGCCTGCTTTACTATTTGTCAAAACAAGGGTAACAAAACACTCCAAACTCTGCTTTTCAGTCTGGCTGGAACATAGCAAGCAGTACAGACCCAGGCTTTGGAGCACTGCTTGGTTTTACTTCAACAGAGGTGTAGAAGGGTGAAATAAAACTGCACAAAACAAATGACCCTTATTCTGTTGGTAAGTTTCAATGTAGAAAAAACAAGCATGAGAAAAAAAATCCAAGATAAGCAATTAAAAATAATGAAATAATTACAAGACCAAAACTTAGGAAAATTACATAATTAAAAAAAAAAAAGCTGTCAAGATGACTCATGTAATTAAAGAAAAGGACAAAGAACAACAACAAAAACACACCCAACACCTTAAAGCAATTTATTTCACATTACATTTAATTTTCCAAATTGATTGCCACTTTGACAATCCAGAAAGCCTGCATGGCAGTATCAGAGTGCTTTAGAAATTTAAACAAGTCACTTTCTCAACATTATGCTGGAACAACAGGCCTTTAAAACAGTGGTAACAACAGCTAAGCAAAACCAGTTGTTAAAGAAACATTCAGCTGCCTCTTTTCCCTACAGGAAATTCCTTCCCCAAGCTGTATGGAGTTCATCACTACCTTTAAACACTGAATTGTGTTCTAACAAACCAAAATCACCACCCAGAACAATGAATGCACATTCTGTGAGGCTCCTGTGTTCAAGAAGATTCTTCAGATCCTGTCAGATCCTCTCAGCTAGTAAGCACCACAACACTGCTCAACTCATAAGCAGTATGTATATGAAATACTTCCTTCTGAGCTTTCCCATGTGGAAACCCTAAAGAGGGATGTAAAAGTGCAGACAGTGCAGCTGTAGCATGTACAGAAGAACTGAGCCCTTCCTTCACCTGAAGTAGGCATTTTCCTCCCTGAGCTGGCGCAATTCACGCTCCATCTTTGGGAAACGAGCCAGTTCTGCCTTCATGTTCTTGACAATTAGAGCATCGTGTTCCTGCTGGGACAACTTCTGCTCCAGATCCTGGAAAACATGGGATGAGAACAGGACAGCAAGACTAAGTTGGAATTTGTAAGAGCTATTTCTGCATTGTACCCTTTAAGCTCAACTCAAGGACTTGAATTAAATTGGAAGGGAACTCAGGAGCACATGAGGTGCAATCCATGCTCAAAGCAGGGATGACTCTTGTTGCACTTTTAACACCTGGGCTGGACTCTCTACACCTGCTTAGGCCAAGTTCATAACAAAAAAAAACCCTCAATTACTCATTAAAATGACCCCCTTCTATCAACTGAACCAAATCTGAGATTTTCTTGTCCTCAATCCCTCCATCACTGAAGAGCAGAGGGAAGCATTGGAATGGCCTGCAAGAATTAGGTACAGAAAGAAACACAAATGTGCATTTCAGCATTATGGTAAGTGTTGGGGAGTTTTCTACTAAAAAAACAAATTATTTAGGGCTGTGTTGCAGACTTATATCCTGTTTTCCATCCTTTCATTTCAATGGAGAACATCCCCTCTTGCTGGCAATCAGGTTGGTTTTACAGCAAGGCAATGCCACTGCTCAAACCAAAGTAACCTTCCTCATCTACCTCTGCCAATTCAAAAAGACAAATGAAAAGGATACACTCCCAGCAACCTATGTGCTCAAAAAGCATCTCTATAATGACATTCAAGTTAGTGTAGTTTTGAAAGCTTTAGAAGTAATTGCACTTTCTAAACACAACTGCAGAGGAAGGATTTTCTGGGAAGCAGAAAATAACTGTAGCTGCTGGGCTCATCACACACCATTTGAAAAAAAGTCACTCCAGAAGCAGTATTTTGCAGAGCAAATTTGTGCTGTGCCACAAGACCAAAAAAAGCATTCCCACAGAGCACTACAAAGGATATAAATCACCTTATATAGAGAAAGCATGTTTGTTGGTTTTTTTTTCAATTAATTGATACAACAAAGGCAAAGTGTCATGTTATAGCTAATTTCAGATAGCCTGGTCCACCCAAGCTCAACTCTTGCCAGAAACCAACTGAGGTACTTATATGACAAACTAACCTTTTACTTCTGCAACAGTCAGTTTTTCAAAAAGCAGTGTTCTGGTCTTCCACTGAAGGAATTAAAATCTAAAGCTTTATATAGGTTACAAAGTTTCTTACCTTGATCTTCTGTTCGTATTCTGCCAGTAAGGACTGGTTTGCTTGCAGTGTCTGGATTTGCTGACTTGCCTCTTGCCATTTCCTGTTAGATGAAGACACATGAGGCACTTCAGCACCCAGAAATCAGGTAGCAGAAACAACCCACCTGCAGAAGTCTCTGACCAACAGAGTTAAACAGCACTAACAAAGTAAATGTTACTCTTATGTAACATTTTCTCTTTCAGTCCCACACTCACATCAGCTCCCTCTAATTTAGAAACAAAAATACCCATTCATTTTAAAGAAAAGAAGCATGTTGAGAAAAAGACAAAAAAATCAAGCCACTTAAACTCTGAGAACAACAAATATACACTCAGAGTAAACAGAACTTCACAACTTTGAAACTGAAGAGCTCAAGTTAGAAAGCAAGGAAAAACATACTTGTAACTTTCAATTACCCCTCCACTATGATTTAAGGTTTGATATTTTTGTTCTGCTCAGTTTGTAAAGTTCAGATCAGCCTTTCCCACCCATGTGCCTTCTGTTAACTCTCCACCAGGAACACGAAGCATCGCTGAGATTTAAAGCTCAAGTTGGTGGGTTTTTTTCCTCAAGGTACAATTAAAATTGCACCTCAGGGTTGGTTTCAAACAACAGTTATAACCTGCACACCCAGATCAAAGAACCCCTTTGAAGAGCAGAAATCAAACGCTGTTGAAAGCTTTCTGACTGATGACAGCTGCACAAGACTGAAATTCTGTTTGCCTTTTTCTCCCCACAGTCACTCATCCCTTGCTTACTTTTTTTCAACATCCAGCTGCTCCATCAGTTCCTGCTTCTGAGAATCTTGGCTTGTCATCTGCATCTCTTGGTTCATTATATTCCATTGCAGCTCTGATATTTTCCCTTTTAATACAGTGATTGTCTGAATTAATGGGGAAAAAAAAAATAGCATTAACACACGAGGTTGTGACTCTCCAAACCCGGTATTATGGATGGTAATAGAAACAATTTCCAACTAAAAAGTACTAACACAATCTTAGAAACAATCCCACACTCCTGCAAACCTTCAGACTTTCATTTCCAGGTGATGAACACAATGTTCAGTTACTTTGTTGAAGGGGTTTTTTTAATCAAAAAGGTCATTTTCAAGTCACAAGAACTGCAAAGTCACCTGAAGCTATGGATGGATTAAAAATTACTGTGTTCTTACTTCATTAGCTTCGGCTAATTTGCTCTCCTTCTCTTGCAGCTTCTTACTCATTGTCTCCATGCTCTTCTTGTAAGATTTGTTCATCTCCATCTGCTCTTTGAGTTTATTTTCAGCCTCTGTTTCCCTCTCCTGGTACTGCTTTATGCGTGTGAGCAGCTCCTGGTTCCTGTCAGCCTCTCGCTGGCCAAGGGAAAAAACACAGAGACTTCAGAAGAAAGCGGCAGAAAGGTGAAGCCATTTTTCCTTTTTTTGTTTGATTCATTCCTCATGACCATGATCACCAATGCTAATGGCTTCATCATGAAGCAAAGTTACTCAGACCACAGCTTTAACCTAGCAAGGACAAAAATCTTATCAGCAGCAACTCAACAGAATTACCCAGGGAAATGGAGCTGGAGAATTAAGAGATCATGTCTTCCAAATCTCTTACATGAGAATACAGATGTGGCTTCACAGACTCCATTGCACACTCTCCAGCAAATCAAAGATGAAAACATTCAATCTCCAGTTTAAAGCTGACCCATGCACAACAAATTGACTTTCAGAAACTCAGATCTCAACACCTGGGTTAATAAGGCAAGCTTCCCATTGCAACTTCTGGAATTGAGGCCATTTAAAAGAAAATATTATCAACTAATACAATAAATATTTTTGCAGTCTGACAACCTTTCATACACCATTTCAGTTTATGCCTACCACAAATTGATACTTATTGAAAAAATGCATAGTAAATTGCTTTGCTAATCAAAGCAACTGGAGACATGGATTTGCATAGTAAGCAAGGATTATGCAAAGCAATGTGAGGTTCCTAAAATCTTTATCCACATGACTCGGAAAAACACAGAATCTGAGCAGGGTAATTACCACAGTGCTGGATTAATGCTGCTCCCTTTTTTTTGTCCCAGTATTTCAAGGGTTTCTGTGACTGACTCAGCTACATTCCAGTTTGAACTCTTCCTGGCTTAATCCCACATCACCTGACTTCAGAGGAAGGAGGAATTTAGTCACTGACTCCCTATTTCACAACCACACACTAAATCTGTCACCCTCATAAAATATAACAAAACACACTTATTATTTTTTACAGATTTCTTTTTCAATAATCACCCACACAGAAGACTTTTATTATGCTACAAAAGCCACTGATCCACAGCTTATTTCAGTAACATCATTAAGGAAACACATGTGGGATGAAAAGCAGAACCCAATAAAAGCTATTAGTCCCTGAGTGAGGCTCAGTGTTTTATCAGTGCAGGCTCTCTTGCGTGACACTGCATGGCTGGCACTGCTGCCATTCCAATTAATTACAGCCACGCAAACCAAATGCTTGCAATTGTGCCAGCAGAAGTTTAAACTCCTCTAGGAGAAAAAATTATTAAATACCTCTGGGAGAAACTAATAACAAATCCCTTTTGTTACTGCTATTCATGACAACTTCAGTGCTAAGCTAACAGAACCCAGTGATCAGATCATCAGGCTGTGAACCTAACGAGGCTTCAAGTTCACACTCCTGTGCACATCAGGAAGCTACTGCAGTGCACTGAGAGCAGTTCTGTAGATGTGCTGGTAACTCAGCAGCCACACCTGCAGTAAAGGCAAACACAGTAAATGCATCCCAGATTCACTGAAGTCCTGCTCTGAAGACAGTGTCCATTAGCAATTGAAGAACACCAGGCTTGTTCCTGGAGTGCACCTTTCAGTTTAGTTTCACTCCGAAAAAAGAGGAACCGTACACATTCTGAGGCAAACCTCTGCAAACCAAAGCACATCCCTGAACCAAACCAAACCAAAGCACTGATGTAAATGCTCTCCATGTGCTGTGGCTCAGGCCAATGCTCCCAAGCCATGTGCAGACATCCCACTCACCTCATAGTTCCTGGCATTGGTATTAGCTGCCTTCTCCAGCTCGATGCGAGCTCGTTTGTGGCTCAGCTCCATCTGCATCTTCTCCCGTTCCACCTGCAGCAGCTGGGATTTGGAGTGGATCTGCTCAGCTTGCTCCTCCAGCTGCCAGCCCATGTGTGGAAAGAGACATTGCACACCATTAACAGTGTCACTGTGCCCTGCACTGATCAGCTGACATTACACTGCCTTTTTACAAACTATCTATTACAAATTTGTGGTACCTCTCACACCAGCTGCAGATGGGGAAACTAAGAGTTCAACACCACCCTCAGAAACTCACACCAAACCAAGGTGAATTGGAAAGGAATTAATTCCCAGTTCTTAAGTCAGAATTTCTCAACCTCTAGATGTAGTCTGACAAAATCTATTTCTCTATCCAAAAAGCTAATTATGAACTCCCCAAGCCTAAGAAGCACAGATCATGCTCCCAATAAAATGTAACTGCTGAGCAAAATAACAGGTTTTTCTGTGACCTCTACAACATTACACTTCATTTTTCCATTCAAATTACCTGAGAACATAGACAATATTAACAGAATTGCTCACATCCTGGGCATGTACATCCAAATCAATGGAGACTCCAACCAGAGAGAGCCTCCTGCAGCTACTGCTGCCACCAGAGATGTAGCATAGACAGAAAAAGCTTAATTTTTTGTCAACACTCCAAATGCTAAGTAAATTTGTATTTTAAAAAGGCAAACTTATTTTGCACTGAGAGGCTGGAATAGAAATTATATTAAGATACAGAATAGAGACACTTCATTCCAGCCTAATAAACAGTCTCTAGGATCTAAGATGTCAATTTACTTTATGCTTCGTGAGCCTGAAGCAGCTAACAGGAAAAAAAAAGTAAATAACCCAGGTGGATAAGAAAGCACAGCTGGTTTGCATATCAAAGCTACACCTCAATACAAGTCTCCCTCATGTGTCCAGGCAAAAAAGCCTCTAAATTCTGAAAAAAGGTAACAAAGTGTCTTACTAGAAAAATGTTATGATATAAAACTCCTTTGTTCAGCAATATAAAAACAATTCACAATTTAATTTCCTGAGCTGGTACACAGATATAGCAGGGAATAAATTCAAAGGACCTTTCTCAAACTTTTACAAAACAGAAATAAATCTGTCTGACGCTATATAAAAAAAAAATTTAAATATTGTTGAAAAGATTCTGCAATGGTGACAGCAAGCTTCCTTTATCGAGTTTTTGTCACTTTCTGAATGTCAGTTTCAAAACAAACGGTCAGCTATGAATGAAATCCCCAACTCCTGGACTCAAAAGGAGCACAGGACCAGACTGAAGTGAAACTGCAGGAATCACCAGGGTGAGGACTCCTCACCTGCATCCTCTGCTGGTACTGCATCTGTAAGGAGCTTTGAGATGATCCTGGTGTAGCCAGCCCAGACACCCCCTCCATTCGCTGTGAAATGAAGTTGTTGAGGGATCTCAGGGTGGAGAAGACAGTGGTATTATTTTCCAAGTCCTCCATGGTTCTGGAAATGGAGAGAGAATCATCAACAAAACACTCAGAGCGAGGTGTTCCGCTAAAGAGGGATCCATCACTGCCCTGAGGAAACACTAAACACAAGGACTTCCAATTTACAGGGTGAAAACAATCTGCAAATCACTGCTGGGCTCCACAGAAAACATGACCCCACCCAGACTGAAGTTGTACTTTTCTCTGAAATGAGAAAAAAAAGGCAAGACAACCTTTTCTTCTCTGACCAAACCAAATATATTGTTCTTCCCCCTAACTTTTGAAGCTGATGGGAGCAGAACTAACTTCACAGTAGCAGCAAACTCTTCCTGCTACACAACTTGTTTCTGATTTCCCAGAAGCACTTTGGACTCTAATTTCCTACAAGAAGTCTTCCCAATATCACTTGTACAAGTGAAACTGCATCTCATTATTCACATCATGCAAGGTTTCCCAGGTGATTTCAGGAAGCCTTAAGTGAGCCCCTCCAGTGACTGCACGCTCCATAAATCCCCAGAAACACCAGAAAAGGACCAGGAAAGGCAGCCACAACATCCACACGGTTTGTACCCCAGCCTTGGGTCTGACCCAGGCTCCTGCAGTCTCGGGGTTACACAGCTGTTATTTATTGTTTGGATTTACAGCATCACGAGGAGGAGGCGTAAAAGCGGCGCAGAAGCAACAGATCCGCCAAAACACAAACCGAGTGCTGGAATACCAAACGCGCCTGCCCACAGGTATCTCCAGCAAGCCCGCTCTCAAACCTACTAACAATTAGGACGATTTACTACTAATAATTTAGGTGTGTGAGCCCGTCCGGTTCACAGACCCCCGCGGCCAAGGCTCCCTCGGGGCACGCAGGGACCNCTCCGGGCACGGAGGGGTTCGCCCGTACGACTGTCCCCGGGGGAAGAGAGGGGTTGTCCGGAGGCGGGCGGAGCGGAGCCGCCGCTCTGTCCCCTTTCCCCCCGTCCCTGCCCCTTCCCGGTCCCGCTCTCACCGCTCGGCGCCGCGCGCCCCGCTTGGATCTCCCTCCTCGCCCCGCCCACCGGATCTCGCGAGAATTCCGCGCCCGCCTCTCGCGATAAAAGAGGCGCCAGCACCCGTAATGGCGGCTATATGCGCGCAGCATTCCGCGCGTTACCGTAATGCCCCGACTAGGAGGGACGAAGTTTGGCGCTCGGCCCGCTCCCCCCAAAAACCGCCCCGGCAGGGATCGAGTCAGCACCCCCAAATGAGCTGCTGATGATGAGAAAGGACTGGGAGTCTTAAAAACAGCCTCTCGTGCCACAGTCAGCCTGATAAAGGATTTAATATAAAATTTGTCACTTTCAGATAAGGCAGCAAGCAGCTAACTTTATTCGTGCAAACAGATTTCCGGCAATTCAGTCATTCTCCCTACTGGGATCTTAGGAACATCTTGTCTTTTTGCCTGAGAAACATCACTGGTCACACCTAAAAAGCACTGGGGAGATGATGTGCATAGCCATGACCCTGTCCCACTGCCATTGACTGGATTTATGAGTGCCAGGAAGCAGCAATTCCTAAACAAAATCTTTGTCTGTAGGAGAGGCAGCAGAGCCACGGGGCTGAACGTTCCCAAGGCCTCTCACATGGCTGTGTTACACATCCTGCATGAGGATGCAGATCCTGATGTGCACAGACACATTTTCTACTTTTACCTGTGCTAATAAATGCCACCAGCTTCTAAAAGGCACTGAATTGGCTCAAACTCCCCTTTGCTGTTCCCTCGTGTTCTAACAACCACCTTTATGGTCAGTCTCATGTATGACAGCATTAACAGGGCAATGATTTTCAGGCACGCATTAAAAACAGATACAAACAGGATTTTATTTTCATTTCCATTACTCCAGCCCCAGAGGTTGCCTTTCAGATTATTCCTCTGCATTCCCAACCATTTTGTCCACAAGTATTTGAAAAGCCTGATGGACTTAAAGAAGTGTAGCAAATTTTCCCAGGGTCTTAATGGTGGGATTTTCCTTTACACACCCACTAAAGCTGAGATTTCCAATCAAGGTCAGAGAATCTGCAATTCTTGACTTTCATTTCCCTCTGTACAACCTTGCCAAGTAATAAGATTCCGCAGAGTCCTTCCTGCTGGCCTGAGGCTTTATAGTTCTCACATCCTGGAACCGCTCCTTCAGTTTGCTTTGCAGGAGACGGGCCTCGGATCCATCCCAGAATTTACAGAGCATCGTTCCTTTTGCCTTTAAAATGCTTTGGGATATATCCAGAAGGCCTAAACACAGATTGATCAGCTTCTGATGATCCAGTTCTTTAATGCCTGTGGCGTTGGGTGCCATGTCACTCAGGATGACATCTGCCTTCCCTAAGGGAAGCAGGCTCTGGATGGCCCTCAGCGTGCTGGGGTCTGTGATGTCCGTCTGTGACAGGAAAACTGCTCCTTCCAGAGGAGAAATCCGCAGCAGGTCAACGCCAAGCACAAAGCCAGTAGGGACAGCAGGATCTGCGAGGATCAATGACACAGGGAATGCTCAGAGTGGCTGAAAAAACCTGCACATGCACGAGCTCTGTGCCAGTCACTAGACAAACCCACCACCTGCCTCATCCCCTGGCAGATAGCTGGGTGCATCTGGATGGAGGGTTTGCCACCAGCTCATCCATTGAGGACCTAAAAACTCAGCTACTTTGGATAGACAAGGAGGATTTTTCTTGGTTTTCTGGTGCTCTCTCAAGGCTGATAGTCCAGAAATACTGGATAATGATGCAGATGGTAACACCTCATTTTGTAAATATCAGTGGCTTCACCCACATAAACCATGCACAGCAGTTGTTTCCGTTTTTCAAGAAGGGAAATAATATTTCAAATAAGTCAAGGTAATTGCTGGAGGTCACCCCAATTTCAGAACTGGATGAAGGGATCTTCCCCACAACAGTTAATCAGATCACTGGTACCACATGGTATGTTTCATTCCATAAACAAAATTTCTCTATATGAAGATTTACTAGGTTCACCCTTCATGTTTTTATCAATGACTCTGGCACTTGCCAGTACCCATGTCCCCTCCCCATAGTGTTACCATAATATTTCCTTGATTTCACAGTATTTTGATTTAGATTCTGTACTATTTCACAGATCTCTCACACATTTCCAAGAGGAGTATCATCCCAATCCTGCCTGCCAAAAAAAAATTGCACTTACCGGTACCTAAGGCATTGACCCTCTCTACAGCAACCTGGCTCCAAGCACCAGGTGCTGCTCCACAGTCAAGAACAGAAAGCCCTGGACGAAGAACACAGAGCTTGTCATCAATTTCCAGCAACTTGAAGGCACTTCGGCAGCGGTAATGCTGCTGCTTCGATGCCTTGACAAAGGGATCCTTCAAGTGCCGCTCCAACCACCTCTGCTCAGTTCCAGTTTTCCTCAGAAACTTCACCGTGGTGTGCAGGCATCTGCTCATCCAAAGCCAACAACTGCCAGGAAGGGAGGCAAGCCAACCAGTTAGTACATAACCACTCTGTGTTTCTAAAGTCTCTATAGTAATTCATTCCAGGCACTACAGGCAGCGCAGGGAGGATGTGGAGTCTCTCTGCTGGGAGATATTTGAAATAAAGCTGCACATGTTCCTCTGTCACCTTAGCTAGATGGTCTCCAGAGGTCCCTTCCAACCCAAACCATTCTGTGATTCTGAAAAGAAGGCCCCAAATTTGAGATCTTTGGCACCTTTACTTGTCAGGTCCTAACACAACAGCAAGGCCAGATTTTGGACGAGGCCTCACTTGTTATCCTGAGCTAAGTGGGGAAAGACATCCCACTCCAGCTTCTGCTCTGCTGTTTTAAGGACACGACACGGCAGAGCGATCCCAGCACGGCCCTGTGCTGCCTCAGCGGGGCCGGTGGCCGCCGTGAGCCCCCCGGAGGAACGGAGGGATGCCCGAACTCCTGCAAGCTCCTGAGCCACTCCTGCCCGGGCGGAACCGCCGCACGGCATTAACCTAAAACCCCAAACGCACATTAACCCATTCCCGAGGGAAACTCCATGCGCCGACACTAAACACACACCCCACCATCCGCCGGGATCGCCTCACGCACCGGCCCCGGGCAATGGCAGCG
>WEIU01002348.1:1159131-1184550 GCA_013389925.1 Aegithalos caudatus | reverse complement strand
TGGGAGTGCAGGGGGGTCAGCGGTTAGGTTGGGGGATCAACGATTTGGGGAAGGGGCGCTGGGAGTCAGGGGTTCGGGGAGGGGATGTTGAGGGTGGTAAGGGATTCGGGGAGGGAGTTTAGGAGGAGCAAGGATTCAGGGAGAGCGTGTCGGAAATTTGGGGAGGGGTTTATGGGGGTGAGGGATTCGGGGAAGGGGTCTTGAGGGTGGTCGGAGAATCTGGGGGGATAGGGATTTGCGGAGGGGATCAAAGATTTGGGGAAGGGGTGCTGCGATTCAGAGATTCCGGGAGAGGGTGTTAAGGATACGGGAGGTCAGGATTCGGGGAGCGGGTTTGGGGGAAACAAAGATTTGGGAAGAGGGGATCAAACTTTGGGAAGGGGGTGCTGAGGTAGCAGGAGGGCAAGGGTCAATGGGAGCGTTAGAGAAGTAGGTATTGGGAGAGGTACCGGGGGCCAGGGTTCAGGCACCGGGCACTGGGGAGGGATGCGGGCCGTGAGGGCTCTGTGCACCCTCCGAAGGGTGCCGGGACCCCTTGGCACAGCGTGCCCGCCTCGTCCCTCACCCAGGAGCCATGCACACCTCCAGACTCTTCACCCTCGTCCTGGTGGTGCAGCCGTCCCGCGTCCTCCTGGGCATGAAGAAGCGCGGGTTCGGCGCCGGGCTGTGGAACGGCTTCGGGGGAAAGGTGCAGCCTGGGGAGAGCATCGAGGAGGCGGCCCGCAGGTGAGGGCTGGGCCAGGGACAGGGATGGGGGCACAGGTGGAGGTGCTGGACCATCGGCAGTGGGATGTAGGTGGAGGTAACACCGCTCATCTGGTCAGTGACACCCTCGTGTTACCCGCCGGTGCAGTCGTGAGCCGCCTCTGAACACCTGCACCAAAGGTGATGAGGGATCACCCACACAGGCAGAGAAACAGGATTGCTCCCCCTTTGTCGTCTGCAAGTCTTAAATTGTCATCCAGTCTGTGAGCAACTGGAGCTTCTTGTGTCCTCCTTTCCATCTCCTGGACTCTGATCTAAACTGAGAATGAGTGAGTGGTGGGTGGAGGTTCTTGCACTCTTCAGAGAGGTGCAGGGTTTAATTTTGGCTATATAGAAGAATGACAGCTAATTTAATTTAAATAATGAGCCAAACTCTTATTATTTGATTCTATGGTGATATTTTTAAGTGCTAATGCTGAATTGCAGAATTGAATTTCATCAGTAAAAAGGCATAGTGTAATATTTGAACCTTTTAGCACTGATTTCTTGTAGTTCTTTCATCTATCTGGTCATTAAAATGAAGTAGCAGATCACAGCTGAATTACTAAACTCCTCTTAAAATTAGGTACCTTGTTCTTTACATGAATGTTGCTGATACAAAGCCACACTTTGCCATCTCCTCAGTTTCTGATCCGTGCCCAAAGCTGCCCTTGCACCTGCAGGAAGATCAATGATGTGTTTAGCTGGTTCCCAACAGCTTCAACAGGCTCCTCAGCTGTGCCACCTGGGCTCTGTGGTGAGCTGGGCCTGGGGACAGAAGGGTCCCTGTGCAGATGTGCTCCCAGCAGCACACAGCCTTAATGTACCTGACACTTCATTGTGGCTTTTTGAGTAATTTATCGTCTCTGAGTGGAGGGAGGGACATAAGTTTTGTCACTTAACTATTGCTAGACTTACCTGCCACTGGCTGTGGTGTAAATCTAATGGTTTAATGTAGCATTTGATTTTTTTTTTTTTTTTTTGGTGTATTTACCTATGCTGGCTGAGTTTGACACCAGAACTTCTGTTCACACAAGATACCAAGCACTAAAATTTTCCTCAAACACAAAGTGCCGCAGCACAGCCAGCTGCTGCTGGGGACTGTCCCCATCCCTTTGCCTGCATTTTACTCCAGAATAACCCAACCAATTCCTGCTGAGGTCAGCTGGGCAGGAAGCTGTCCCCAGAGCCAGGAGCAGCAGGACACGCTGGCCACCTTGCTGGCTGGAGCACCACTGGTGCAGTGAGTGCTGCCTCGAGGCACAGCTCTGCTGCAGGAAGCCTCACACAGTGCAAATCAAACTTCCCTTGTGCCACTTCCACTCTGCACTGGGAGCTGAGGTCTGAGCTTGTGGTTCCACGTTGCTCTGTCTCACTGGGTTGGCAGAGGCAGCAGGTGTGAAGTGTTCTGTCAGCACAGGTAGTTAAATATTAAGCCAAAACATGAGCAAAAGTTCCCAGTAAGATTTCCGTCCTCTGCTGGGTACAGCACATTCCCAGGAGCACTTGGGCATTTCCTCAGTGGCACATCTTGCAAGGGGGGCATTTAGTGAGTGAGTTATTTCTAGTTTGCCACCTGTAATGTTCCACTTGCTACAGACAGAGCCAAGCAGCTGATGGATAAATTGCCTGGAGAACTGTAGCTGTGTTGTACTTTGTTGTTCAATTATCAGTGCCTGTAAAAGGAGGCTTTTAGAGTCATTGCTAGAAAACTGCCTCTATTTTAGACATAGATAGCTTCTCAGAAGATAAACTAAAATTAGCCAAGACATTAAGTTGAAGTATAATTTTGAAAGATGGGATCCATGAAATCAATGCCAAAGAAAGCTGGAGCCTTAGAATCATTTCCATTACATTTTAAAGTTGTTATTACTGCCAAATAGCCAACTACATTAATTATTAACTATAACTAAAGATACACAAAGTATTCCTTATTTTTGTACATTAGAAAAACGATGACTAACTTCAAGCTATGCTTCTGTTAGAGAGAGGTAAAATAAAAACACCCTGAGTGCAGAGCATAAAGAGAGGAAATAATTGAATGTGCTTCAAGTAGCTGTGCATGATGGTGTGTGGAAAAGAGCTGGCACAGCTCTCCAAGTGCTCTTAAAAGTCTTGCCTTCTGGCCTCTTGTTATGCTCAATGTGCTTCCAAGGAGCAGAAAGGCAAAGTTTGCACAATTGCTTTGTGTTTTTTATACTGCATTTGAATGGGAATCGGAATACTCAACCTTCTGTGTGGAAATGGTGTCATGGAGTGTGTCATTTAAGTAAGCTTCAGTTTGCCTCAGAAGTAGCTGACTGTGTAACAGGTATAGATGTCCTTTCTGGTGTTCATGACCTGCTTCTCCACAATTCTAAAAGGTTTAGCCTGAAGTTGGCAAAGTCTTTTGCCTGTCTAAATGAAGTGTAACTTGGAGCTCTGAAGCCACACCCAGCCACAGTCACAGGAGTTCACATTCCCACTTCTGGCTTACCTCAGAGACCTTCATGTTACAAGGACTAAATTATACTAAATGGTCAATTTTTCTGACTCTTCCCCTTCCAACACAGACTGTTTTCCTGCCAGGCTCAGGAACCTGAAATAACACACAATCCCACCTGACCTGCTCCACTGTGGTGGTGTAGGCTTGTGGCTTGGTGCAGGACACAACCCTGCTCTGTTGTAAGAGCTTTCACCTTTGTTTCACTGGAAGGGTTTTGAATGTGTGAGTAAAGCTAATGACTGCATTTCTGCCCTCCCAAATCACACTTTCATGTCAGTCTTTTCCTTGTGCAGGGAGCTCCTGGAAGAGAGTGGACTGACTGTGGATACCTTGCAGAAGATGGGTCAGATCACATTTGAATTTGTAGGCAACTCTGAACTCATGGACGTTCACATTTTCCGAGCAGATCACTTCCACGGAGAGCCAACAGAAAGTGAGGGTAGGTGGGGAAAGGAAGGATGTGCATGCTCTTCTGAGGCAGCACTGCCCTGATGAAATGGAGAACTATTCATGCTAAAATGCCTCCCACAAGGAAAGCAGCTGGCCTGTAGAGGGAAGCTGCTTCTTGACCAATATTCACAGTGGAGGCAGCAAAAATCCCTGAGAAAGTGCCATGCCAAGTTCTTTTGTTTTGTGCCAGCAGAAATGCGGCCGCAGTGGTTCGGGCTGGACGAGGTGCCTTTCCACTGCATGTGGCCAGATGACAGCTATTGGTTTCCCCTGGTGCTTCAGAGAAAGTTGTTTCGTGGCTATTTTAAGTTCCAAGGACAAGACACCATCCTGGAGCACAGCCTGAAAGAAGTGGAAGAAGTTTGAGAAAGCAGAAGCATTCAGCCCACGTGCTACTGCCCACATTGGGCTGCAGCATCCTGGGTATGACTTATGAGGGTCTCCTTGCTCAGCTCTCCAGAAAATGAGACTTATTTTCCAGGGTGCTGCAAAGTAAGGGGGTTTCTTAGAGCAGAAATAAAAGTAACAAGGTTTTTCATGCTGTGAAGTCCCTGACTGTGGTAGGCTTTAGTGGTTATGTGATCACAACTATTAAAAACTTAAGTGTTAACCCTTTTTAGTGGCTTAAGCTTTTCCCTCATGGGTGGATTTTTTTTTTTTTTAATTATTAAAAATACTTTTTTAGTAAAAGCATGTGTTGTTCTGTTGTAATGGTGCTGTGAAAGCCCTGTAAAAAGTTCAAACTAGGTTCCTTCAGGATCCTCCAGCTGAAAGCAGTGTGAGGTTATGGGAGTTAAGAAAACACAAGCCAGAGGTAGATGTACAGTCCTGTCCTGAATTTCACTGTTGCAGCTCCTGCTGTGAAGTCAAACTATTTGAGCATTTCAGGTAAAAATATGCTGAACAAATTCAACTTCCAGCAAGTTCCTGTTGCAAAGTGCCACCCCTTAGGGCTGCAGGCTTTGTCCCAGGGCAGGAGCAGCTGACTGCTCAGCACTGATGTCAGTCCAGCCCAGCAGAAGTTTAATCCAACCATGCCAGAAATAACACATCACAGGTGTAACTTCTTACACAAGGTTTTTTTTTTTTTCCTCTTTTTTCAAACACTTTTACAGACATATAACACTTACAGATAGAATCTTGGAATGTAATGTAGAATCTGTAAACATTTCCAGTCTACCAGCTGTAGTAATAGTTCTTTAATTCCTGCTTTTGGATAAAGTGCTTCATACATAAGGCTATTTGAGCAAAGCAAAGATACAGGATATTCCAGGCAGGCAAAATTCACACCCTCTGAACTATGTTTGTTTCTTGTCTCCTTCCAGCAGTTTTGAAAAATTTATACCACTCAAAAACATCCTTCTTCATCTGCTCAGCAAGCCACAGCTCAGGCTTAGGAGCATGAATTAACACCTTTAAACATTACTTTTCCCTTTGTGCTGCACACTTACTTACAGAGGTCTTGATACCCACCTCTGCTTCTGACCTGGCAGTGAGAGTTTCCTGTCTGCTCTAACAGAGAGAATGGCTTGGGGCAAACAGAGTAAGCACAAAAGGACAGGCAGCTTTTACAGACTGTAGGCCCCTACTGCATGGTAGGAAAGGGAATGACAGGAATGACCTGTTAAATAGCTTGGTTTATTCCCTGGTGGAAACTGTATTTTTGGGTGGGAGACACCATGTGACCATCACACACTTTCTGTTCCTCCAGGAGTTTGGGGAGGAAAAGAACAAGTGTGGCTGAGGCTTGCACTTCTCTGTAATCCCCTGTGTGCAGTCAGCTGAGTCATTTCAGGAAGGTGCTTTCCCCAAGCCTGAAAAGAATTGGGATGTTACTGCTCCTGCTGCTGTGAGACTGACGTGGTTTAAGTAAGTTCTGTCCATAGCTGGTGATCTTTGTCTTTTAGTAAGACAAACTGAAGAGTGTAAATTAGCCTGTTACAAATTTCAGGAATTACACCCTTGCATGGTTAAAGGAGAGCTAAAAGCACTGGAATGTAGCAAGGCACCACTGAACATGTTATGACTTAGGAGGAGCAACTTGCCAGAAGATGGAAGGACAGGGAAAAGGATCAAAGATTTAAGGTATTGTAAATAGAGTTTTGAGCCTTTGAACACGATACTGACAAAAAGCCTGTATATTCCCACTTCACAGCTGGAAGTGGAGAAGCCCTCAGGAGTGACAAAACATAAAGCCCTTTTCAGAGAACAGTTTTCAGGCAGCCTTTCAGGGTCCCAGGTGTTGACTACCCTGGTACCTCCAGGACTGCTCTGACACACACTGAAGGCTTTTCTACCATCACTCCTTTGAGGACATGAAAGTCCCCTGGCCTCAAGCACACACAGAAAAGCTTCCATTCACAAAAGCACATTGACACTTTGGCACTGCATCTTACAGGAGCATCAGATCTCAGGCAGGCAGCACACACTCCTTGATTAGTCTGGCTTGGTTAGTGTTTACTGCAGAAGGGAAGAGCATGGAGGTAACTACAACTGCCTCCCCACATTGGCTGGGGCAGACAGACAGCTGAAGTCAGCTTGATGGATCCTTGGAGTCCCTGCTGCTTCCCTCTGGAGGAAGGAAGCTGTGCTTGATGCTGCCCTCCAAGTCTGAGAGATCCATAAACTGAACATAACAAAGACAGGAAGGAAATCCCTCACACATTGAGGTAAACAAACAGTGTTATTTGCACACTGACCAGTCTCCCAGAAGAAAGGTTTGCAGACTAAGGGTTGTATGAAAGTGTCTGCATGTGTTTAGGAGTGAGACAGAAGCTTGAGAGTCCAGTATGAAACTCTGAAAGGGCCAGCAGCTGGATCAGCTTTGAGAATACTGGGCCTCAGTTCTCAAATACCTGGTGAACAGAGTAAAAGCAAAACAAGAAAAGCCCACCCCCAAATCTCTCCTCAAAGACACAATGGCTGACAATGGGGTGTTCCTTAAAACAACATAATTTCAGTTTCTTTGCAGGTCCTGTGGTGTGTCTCTACCATTGTTACAGTCTGCACTAGGAATGTACAATTTGTGCTTGAAGGTGAACAGGAAAGAGGAGCTAGTCTAAAGCCCTAATGTCATTTTAATGTTTGCTTCTTGGGGGGGTTGTTTTTTTGATTTTAAATCAAGTTCAAATTTGTGGGTTTTTTTTCTAAAAGTGAGAAGTGCCAAGTTCCATTCAGGCTGGTCCTTTGCAAGTACTCCTACAGAACACTGCCCAGTCAAACAAGTAACATATGAGACCCATCATAAATGATCAGATCTTGCCCCAAAACATACAGTATTTTCTCAATTTCACTGTTCACCACATCAGGCAAACAAAGATAAATGAGGGAGGATGGGGGCTGAGACTAAGCCAGCCATAACCAGCCAGCACCTTCTGATAATGCCAGCAGTGAAGAGCATGGAGAAGTCTGGTAACACACTTTCCACACTTGAACCACAAACCATCTTCCTAATCAAGACAAGGTCAAGCAGAAAAACCTGTTGTGCCATGCCTGAGATGATATCTTCTCTGTAAGTGGACTGTAGAAACATTTCCCTCCCCTGACAGTTTGCTCCAGCTTGTGAGCAGAATTTCTTCTGCCTCACTTAGGAAATCTCCAGGAGAGAATCAAATCTGTCACAGCCATTTGCAGTTCATCTGTCTCACTGGACAAGGCCCATGTGCAGGAGGAAAGTGAGTTAACATTTGAATTGTTGGAAAAAGCTCTTAATGCATTCTGTGCAAGGTTGGCTACACACTGCTTAAGGCCCAGCACTCAAGGAATTCACCCATAGCAGTGTATTTACTCCGTTTTGAGGAGTCTGAGTAATGGTTATTCAGTCTCCTGAAATGGGCAAATAACTTCTTGCTCCTAGCTGAAGAAACTAATCCAGAATTTCCACCTGGCCTAGGAAGAATTTCATGTTGCACAGAAATTTCTAAATAAAAAATAAAAAAATAAAAAAAAATAAAAAAAAAGAAAGCTTTTGTGATTGGAGGATTTAAATATACTTTCCAATAATGGGGAAGATCCCCAGTGGGAAAATACTGTTATGGTTCCAGTTTTACAGCAAGCACTCATCCTTGTTAATGTGCTTCCTTTTCTACACATTGGAGGAAAATGCTAAGAAACCAAGTCACAAATTCCCCTTTGGAAGCTATTTTGGCCCCAGAGAAGTCAGGTTCAGGGAATCCTGTTCACACAGAGTTTTGCTGCAGACGTTTGCAGTTTGATTATCAGTTCCTCTGGAGGATGTGCACCATTTCCCCTGAGGTAACACATGCACCTTCTCCCCCTCTGCCTCCCCAGGGAAAGCCACTGGAGATACAAAGTGGAGAATGTTTAGTCCCTTTATCACAACCACAAACCATTCTGAAAACCCCATTACCAAGGGCTGTGGCATTTTTAGAGATGAGAACTTTCACTTAATTCTCTACTCTCCTTCACAAACAAACACACTGCAATGCTACCCTCAGCCAGGAAGAGTGACAGTAACATCCTGATAATACTGAATTTTTGCTAATGAACTTTATCAGCACTGTGTTCCAGCCTGCTGGTGCAACAGGGTACTTCTGACATCACACCAAAGGTACTTCTGGTATTACACCAGCCTTTGGGTCAGCAGCTCTCCAACAGATCTGAACAGCCCCCCACCAGAAGGTCAGAACCTCCAGAAGAAAGAAACAAGCTGTGTTTCACTGTGTTCCACAACAGTGAAACAAGCTACCTTGTAGCTGTTCTGATCCTGTAGTAGGAGTGGCAAACAATTAAGGAGTGTTTTAGTCAATTATTTTCCCATTTATGCCAGGCAAACTCCTCTGAGTTCTTGAACCCAGCTGTCTTTGGCCCCAAACTGAAAAATATGAGCAAGTCCCCAGGCTGCCCAGCAACCATGAAGGGAAACACAAGACAATCCAGTCCATCCAGCACCATCAGGAAAATCCCTGCCACAAGCAGCACTGACCCCTGCCCAGCTTACAAAATCCAACCATTTCATTGATTTTGTGCTAAGGTCTAGCAGTAAGAAATCAAATCCAGACACCTACAGTGGGATGGGGGATGGCTTTCAGCTTTCCTTATGCACACACATCCCTAACACAGGCCCTCCAAGGCATAAAAAGCAATTTATCTCCACTACAAGCAAGTGCTTCAGCTATCCTGTTCATCTCAGCACTTCAGAGACGTGCAGAGATGTGTCAGCACAGCTGCAGATAAACATGATTGGAGGAGTGTTAGTACAAGATGCAGAGGCCTCAGCAACAACACTGCAGCACTCGCTGTGCCAGGCCATATCCCAACCCCATGAGGAGTGTCTGCAGGATAATGAACATCAGCTCTGCCCCAGGGCATTGCAAAATTACAAAATTGTCTCTATATCCATGTGTTCTGCCCCACATCCAGTCTGTCTAAATCAGAGAGCAGCTGAAAGCAGCAATATTAAAAAAAAAAAAAAAAAAAATAGCTGTTTGGAGGATTCATTGGAGGTAGAGGTCCCACCCCTTCGTTGATTGCCCTTCTTGCTCCATGTGGGATGCTCAAAACATTAATTGGAAAAGAAGTTTCCCTCTGGAGGTGACAGTGGTGGAGTTGGCATACTGCTGGATCCCACGAAAAGGCAGCTCAACTTCGGCTTCAATTCATTCCAAACTTTACTCATCTGTGAGTGGAGAAGGAGAGAAAGCAGACATGACCACACAGCAGGTAATAACCTCACCACATGGAATTTTAGCTGCAGTCTCAGGCACTCAGAAGCACAACACCCCTTTGCTGAAGTATTTTCAGGAAGTTCAGTGGACCCAGACTGTTCCTATTAGACCAGTGCTATGTGCAGCTCCATGAACATTTTCCTGAGCCTGTATGGAAGGGAGATTTCCCTTCATCAAGTTCCTTCACTGAAGGGATGGAAGGGATCTGATGAAGAAACTTTTCTAATATAATAACCAAAGCAAGAAAGTCTGTATATGGGGAATATTAAAGGCCATATTTAGTGTTTAACAAAAGGGAGCTTCTAAGTTTTAGAGCAAAACCTGCAAAGTTGTCTTGTCACACAATTTCTGTGTAGCTCAACAAAAAAAACCAGATTAATCTAGCAAATGTGCATCACTCATTACAGAGTAGAGATTCAATAGTTGGGTCTTTTCCAACTACTCATAGTGTAGGGCCAGCTACTGATGAGAGAAGAAAAGAAGAAAAAAAAATTGCTGCAAGAAGACACCATATTTTAGAGGACCTAGAAGCCAACCTTGATCCTCACCCCAAACTGGAAAAAACCTCAGGTAACTTCCTAAGTTATGAGAGAACCCAACTGCACAGGTGATTAGAGGGTGAAGGCCAATGGGCAAAAACAAATTCATTCAAATTCTTATTCGTATTTTGGGAAAAAGGACACAGTCTAGAACTCACCTCTTTGTGACCCTGAATCTGGGAGTTGACAAAGGCCCCCAAAATGTGAGATGTGAGAGGCAGGTAGATGTGGATGAGCTGTGTCTCCTGATGCAGGCAATACAGGGAGAAGTAATTCCGCAGCTCCATGGTTATGATCGCGTTTTCTTGCTGAAAGAAGAGAACCTCAGTGACCAGGAAGAGGGGGGGAGAAAGGAGAAACAGGAGAAAACAGCATTCCTCCTCATACCAGCAATTCAAACACATACCAAAAACCTAGGAAAAGCATTTCCATTCCCATTTGATATAAGAGGAATTGCCCTTTCCATCATGCAGACTGCTGCTTCCCACAGCTCCTGCAAATGATGTGCTGCCAGAGAGTCAGTAACAAGTGCTGAGGAAAACTAACACGTTTTCCACGTGGCAGAGCAGGTAGCACAGATTCCCCAAAGCACAGGCTACCCTTTCAGTCCAAAAACCTTCTGCAAACGTGACTGAGTTACAGAGCAGCACCATTACAGAGCCCAGTCCCACCCTTTGCTCTCCCAGGTGCCTGCCCTACCTCCACAATCCGAGACTCCAGTTGCTCCACAGATTCTGGCTCTTTGTTCTGCACAGTGGCACTCATCATCTGCTTCTTCATCATGCTGTACTTGTGCAATGCTCGCTGGTGCTTGTGCAATACCCCCTTCTCATGCCTTTCACAGAGGTCCTTTATGGGAAAAGAAAACAGCAGGTGTGTAGTGGGAGCCTAGAGTCAGCAAACACTCAGCCAAGCACATCAGGAACGTGTGGTCACACTTTGTGTCATTTCTGTGCTGCAGGGTTTTGCTCCTTCGTTTTTAAGAGGGTCAAAAAATGCCAGAAGCTAAGAATTTAAGGAACAAAACTGAACCCAGACCAGTGAGCTTAAGAGGCAACCTGGAGGACACTTCTGCCAACATTTTGGATCTTATCAGGCCTCTTATGTTTTCTGACCTTCTCAGTATTAAGTGCTGGCAATTAATTAAAGTGCTGGCTCAAGTCCTTCAAATTCAGCCCTGGCCTGGGAATGTCAGGAGAGGCTGCCACATAGAGCTGACCAGAAGATTAGTATTAACAAAATCCTTTCATTCATAACTGAACTCATATCTTCATGAGGAAATCAGCAGCAATCTCTTTCACTGCTTTGACTCAAAAGCAGTCAAATCTAAAACCAGAAAGTTAGCTGATCCATACAGTTTTACCAGTCGTATTTTTAAATTCCTTGCAGGGTTTGCTCTTTGGCAAGTTCTCATCACCAGATGAGCTGATCAGAAAGGCTACAGAGCTCCTTATGGCCACCAGCCACTCCCCTCCCTCTGCCAGATGCCCAGTTTGCCTCTGAACTGGCCTCACAGACAGTTTTCCATCCAGTTGGCGTTACACCCTCTAAAGAGCACAAGCTTGCTCTAAACAACTTTCTTGTTGGCAGAACAGCAGAGCTTACTTTATAGGACTGGAGTAAATCCAGGAAAAGGTTCAACTTCTCCACCACATCATTCTCTTCCTGTTTACCCTAGAAAACAAGGAAAAAGTACATTTTACGTAAGCCTGGCATCACAGCCCTTCACCCCCACACACCACGCAGGCTCTCGCTGCTCTCTCCAGGGCACATCAGCGCTTACACAACTGCATCAAAAATCTCTCCCATGGCACTGGAGTGTTTAGTCTTCAGTGTGCAGAACAAAGACCTGACTGAGGCAGGAACAGCTTTTCCAACTGACTGATCATTAGAACAAGAGGAGTTGGTTTCACAGGCCTGCGTGTCAGTCCTTTCAGCGCACTCTGCCTGGAATTCCTTGCTCTTGCAGATCCCTCCAATCTTTCATCTTCCCTTCCTACAAGATAACTAATCCATTAAAACTCTGAATACCTGCATGTTGCCCCTAATAGTTCATGCATCAGAAGGCAGAGATGAGACACCAAGACAAATTTCACTACCATTTTTTTTTATTTTACAGAATACTCTTTTCTTCCTGTATCAATAGAGTTCTCTGGAGCGTAAACTCTGGAGAAAGAGACCTGGCCTGACTGATCTACAAAAGCACACTGAGTGTTTTAACACAATGAGATGAAGAGCACTGAAGACAAAACTATTACTTTTCCTTCCCAGACTGTCGTGTTCTCACATCATTCTGACAGTCATTACCACTCTGCACACTTACACTGGAATGTGGTGCTTCTGTCTGAATGATTCTCATGTAATGTTCAAGTACATGACTGTGAAAATTTGATTCAGAAGTAAGTTATTCTGGGTTCTCTGTAGCAGATTAATCAAATGGAACACAGCACTTTTGGACAGTTCACCCTAGTAGCACATTTAATGTGTGCAGTAGCCATTTAAAATTAAGAAAGAAAGCAGGTTTTTCCTTCCTTTCCCTTGCCTGTTACATTTTTTCCCAATCAAACACAGTCCAGGTATTTCACACAAGCTTGAACAAGCAGGCTGTTAGTTAAGGATGTGAGTTTGGACTGCAATCTCCCTCTTAACTCTTGAAGGGCTTATGTCCACAGAACTCATGGTGTAAGATGAAATTTAGGGCAACAGTTGTACCTCATTCATGTTAAAGAAAAAAAAAAAAAGAGTAAAGGACTCACCTGCTGCACAGCCTTATCTGCCAGAAGTGCAAATTCAACAGACAGACCCTTCAAGGCTTGTTTCAGAGTCCCCCATGTGTTGTTATTCAAAGCAGCCCAGGAAGGAAGTGGGGTAGTGTCTGAGCCCAAAGCACTGGAAGGAGAGAAGCAATGCTCACATCTAGGAGACAAATTCCACTGAGTAGATAAAGTTATTTGCAGAGAGCAGTTTCCAATCTGTCTAAATAGCTCACAGTGCTGAGCTACTACTGTCCCATCACAAATGCACAGTTAACTGTGTACATACTGGGGAGAGAGGCAGTAACACAAGGACCTGAGTGTGAAGGTATTTCTGTTTTCTTTGCTCACACTCTAGGGAATGCAGCCTTGGAAAGCATGCATTTCCTTCTTTAATAGAAGGAAAATTGATGATGTCCTACAGCATGCACTGAAATCCCCACTTTTACCACACCACTTGCAGGTAAACTTTACAACAGTTTTGAGTTCTGAACCAACAGTAGAAATGTTCACATCAGCCAACCCTGTTGCTCCAAACCTACCTTAGCTCCTTCCCAAATATGAGGAGGTCGGAGGCGTTATCGATGGCTCGGGAAGCGATCCGCTCCGCACGGTCCCGGAGCTTATAAAAGCTGTTATAAATATTTCTGATCAGCTCCCTGCTGGCAGCAAACTGGGCCTGAATGTCAGCTGGGAGGTAGTCCTGAAGGAGGACAGAGGGATTACTGGTGGATAAATCAGAGGCACAGCACAGTCTGCAGAGAGGGACAAGCTTTTCCTCCTGCGCTCGCTCTCTCCCACCACTGTGCTCTAACAACTCTGCAGAGATCAGTTTCCCATTTAGGTGTCCAAGTCACATGTCACATAAACAGCCCTAATTTTCAGGGGCAGAAAGAGGTTCAAATACGCAGTGTAAACAGAGTTGGCAAAATCTGCAATTCTCCTATGTATTTAAAAGAGGGTTTGTGAGGTCTCAAGCTCACAAGTTCTGATCTGATCCTACTGCTAACTCCCAGCCCAGTAAAGTCAAGCATGAATTGAAAGTTCAGCTTTTTTCTGACCAGTTTATCACTGGTAAAAGCCTGAATTGAGCTCCAGTTGCAAAACCTTCTGCAAGCATTGCAGGAACCTGAACAACAACTTGCTTTGAAATTGCTCAATGGACACAGTGGATGTGTACTTAAAACTTGTTATAGCACTAATCACTGGGATAAACAGATATATGGAGAACTCATAACTAACTTTTCCATAACAGTCCAAATTGCTCTCCCACAGGGAGAAGACAACAGACAGAATGAGGGCATGAGCACAAGGGAAAGACACCAATCCAGACATTAACTATTAAATTGTGCAATTTGTGCATTTGTTTGTTATGCAAGTACAAGTAATTACAGAGAAACATGTTCTGAGCAAGATTCATTGTTTAATCTATATCATATTCATGAGCCAGAATTTAGCTAGGAATATCAGGCCCTTAGGAGTCAAAAGTTTATTTGATCTCTTCAATAAAATTCAAGTCCTTCAAACTCTGGAAACAACTGTCTCCTACCTAAGGCCTCCATCACTGCACAAATGCCATAACTGAAGCACCTGGAGAAGAAAGCCATTTAAACCAGAATAGCATGTTGCAAGAAATTCATATACATACCTTGGCCTGGGTAGCTAATCTGCAAGTCACAAATTCATCTCCTACTCCCTGGACCAACTCCCTTAGCTTATTCTGTACATCCTGGAGAAAATACAGAATCAAATGAGCATGAAAGAACTACAAAAAAACACAGGCAGTTCATGCAGGTATCATATATTGCAGCATCAAGGCACAACTCAGCAGATACAGATTTACCCTGGTTAGGTTTAATTTAAGGAACAGCATAATCTCTGCTCTCCTAAGAACAGTTACAATTTTCAAAATACTGCACTCCTGGCATTGAGTGAAATTACCTTCCACTTTCCACTGTGGAAACACCTACTGAGAGAAAATTCCCTTCATCCCAGGGAGCAATCCCATGTAGGTTAACAGCAATTCTGAATGCTGTGCCCAGCCAGGCAGTTAGAGCAATACATGCAAGCTCAGGGCTATTGCTGACAAACACTCACTGAGCCACTGAAGGACAGGAAGAGTTTCAAGAGCACATCTTCTGAGAAAGGGGGATGTCGAGCCACCAGGTTTATAAATCTCTTCAGTGCTCTCCTCCTGGATTCTATGAACTCACGATCAGCTGCAGGAAAAAAACAGGAAATTGCAATTAATGCCCCCCACGTTACATCTCAGAAAGAAAAAAAGAAAGCACTGCAACAAAAAACAAAGAATGGTTACCTATAGTCTGGCAGCTCCCAAAACCAGACTTTTCAGACTGACCACCTGAACAAATATTCCATCAAGCGTTCTTTACCTGTTACCAAAATCCAGCACACACAGCTACACATGGTTACTTGCTCATGGAGGAAGGACAAACAACCAAGCCTAAAGCCTGAAACCTCCACTTACAAACTATGGGCCTGCAGAGATTCTTCCTCTGAATCAATTCCACAGAGGATATCCCAGCCTGTTTGGGACTCCTGGGATCAGCATCCATCCTTTTCACGCAAGACATCAAAAAGTACTTTGGAAGACTTGCACAGCAATCTGCAGTACATCCACACAAAGTCTTTACTTGTTAAACTAAAAAAAATTCTGCTCCTCTTGCTGAAGCAGGAAGATTTTCAATCTGGCAATACCTGCAGCAAGTAAATCAAAGTTCCTGGAGTTTTTCAGGAGCAATAAAAAAAAATAAAATCAAAGATGGAAGGAAAAGAAAACAGCATGTAAAGAAATTTAAAGGAGTCCTCTTATTCATGACAACACTCCCATATTATGAAGGAATTTTACTTTTGCCAGTTTTAAGCTGGCAGTTTGCTGGCTCTGAGGACTCTCACAGGTGATCCTTAGTGTATAGCACTGCCCAGGAATTAATTTTTTTGCCATTGGGGTTGCAGATTTTGGTTTTGCTTTGCTCACAGTTAACCCACACGGACATTTCTGAAGTTCTGTACACACTTCCCACAGGATCTGCCTCAGATGGTTGCTGTCTTCCAAACCAGCAGAGCAGATCATCCATCTCCACCTGACAGATGGAGGGGAGCAGACCCCCACGGGGATTCATATAACTCAGCAGAGGGGCACACCAAGGACAAAGCACAGAGCTTTGTCCATCCAGCTCCAGGAGTCACACATCTACTCTAATCCATCAAATCCTGTGTCCTGCAACACCATTTGTCAGTCCATTAATCTACTCAGAAACAAGAACTACCTGTTCCCTTTGCATTTTCCTGTTTGCAGTTTCCATTAAGCCCACTTCCACAGCTCTCCTATATGCAGTCACTGGACTAAAGGCAATCAGCACTCTCTGCCTTATCACAGCTTTGCACTGCACTAGAACTGTTCTCCTAGCACAGTTTGGGAACTAATCCTATCAGTTTTTTTCCTGAAGTTATGATATGTGTGGGAAGACATGCGCCAGTGAATGCAGGGAAACATCAACACGCCAGCAATGCAAGGAAATAACAGTCCCAGACAAGTCACAGATATTGGCAGCTTCTTTACAAGCATCCTCTGGGCACTGAGATTAATCAGAAAAGGTCTCTTGGCTCACAGGTGTTGCATGAAGTGGAAATTCTGGCTGAGAACACTGAATCAGGATAAATTCACACATGGGTTTCACAACCCCTGAGAAAGTCTTCACAATTCACATTCCATCATAAAAATATATGACCATTGAAGCTTTTCAGTGGTGTGATTTTGCTTTTGCTCCAGTTCACTGTACACCCTACTCTGCTCACTGTTTACCAATTCTGCTTTACTGGAGCAATACATGGAGTCCTCAATTGAAATGATTTGTTGAAACAGTGAGCTTAGCACCATGGGCAGAAGAGAACACACTGAAAAGCTTGTTCTTTCACAGATAAAAGTATTGAACAAGACAGGATTTTGTACAGTTATACAGCTTTTGAAATAATAAATGCTTAAAACCAGTGTCAATATTTGAGATTAATGAAAAAATGTTCCTGAAGGAGCTTTGATATGCTTTTTGTCTTAGCATACTTCTTGGTTTCTAGTCTAACTGCTGAAGTATACTTGAATGAACTGACACCGATTCCATTCAGGTTGGAAAACTTTTAAGATCATTGAATCCAACTGTTAAATTAACCCTGCCAAGTCCACCACTGAACAATGATCATCACAACCTGTTTTTCTAAGAAGCAAGACCTGCAGCTCTGCCATTCTCTTGTGTAGAATTACACCTAAAATCTTATTAAGGAAAACCATTAGAAACTGAAATTCCACAGGAAGAAACCCCACTGAAACTTTGCATTCACATCTCACCTACAGCAGTTCCTAGCATGGCAATAATTCACACCTCCAAACTGTGTATATATGATAACCTCAAAACTATTGTCTGAGCCAGGCAGAATCCAAGACTTCCAATCTTTTAAACATTTCTTTCCAGCAGTACCACCTTGATGACGCTTCCAGAAGCCAAGACCTTCGATCTTTTAAACATTTCTTTCCAGCAGTACCACTTTGACAGCACCTGCACCGTGAAGCAAAACCCCTGCAGCCCAAGATGAAGATGCAGTTTTACCTCCTAGCATCCTCTTGGGGGGCAGGGCTGGCACCATGCGATAGGGGAACTTCTGCAGCAGCATCTCGTGGAACACCACAAAGTCGTTGTAGCGCCTGTACACCGAGCACTTGAACCTCTGCAGGTGACACAGGGGGGATAAGTCAGTGCACAGCTCAGACAGCAGCACCTCCACTGTTTTTGTTTTTGGTTTTTTTTTTTGCACTGTCAATATAATTTCTTCACTAGCTCAAAACTAGACTGCAAACTAGTTTGAAATATCCAGCTACCTACAGCGACTTGTTATATAAAATCATCCTGTTTTCATTTTCATACACCTGCTTTTGTACAGAGCTCAGGTTTCAAGCAAGTGAACCTGCAGACCATCCTTCAGAGCTCTGCTAGATGTTCCATGCTGCAGAGGCCCAAGCAGGGAAGGCCCAATGCTACTGCAGTAAAAGTCAGCCCACACAACTGGTCTGCTTAAAAGCAGCTTCACCCAGCACATCTAAATCGCTCAGGACTTTGCCAGCAGAAAGTGCACAGACATTTTTAGGAGGATACATTCTCACCAAGCCCAAAGCTTGTTCACATTACCTTGCTGGAAACCTCATATTCCACATGTTTCAAAAAAAGGCCCTTCTTCTCAGGTATAAGCTCCACCTGCACACTATCCTTGCTCAATAACTCTTGTAGGGTGTGGGAAAGCAGCAGTGGATTTCCCTGGGGCGTCTGCATCAGAAACTGTTCCGGCTCCCTTGGTTCATTTACTGGAGGCTTTGCCAAATCTAGAAGACAAAAAGGGAAAAAAACACTAGACCTGATAAGATATAGTAAAAGAAGTAGGCTTTAAAATAGTCAGTTCCTTTGCTTGGTGCTCCCAAGAGTGAAGCAACACCAGCAGAAGCCCAGCCAGGCCACTCCCCTGGGAGGTTATGCTGCTCCACACACGTTCACATGGCCGGTGCCTCCCTGCTCACTACACCCAGCAGCACCAATTATATCGAGTCACAGAGACATCTCCACTAAGCAAAGAATCACAGGCCAAATTTCTCCTGTGAATCAGCTAAGAGGCCTGCATTTCCTGTCTGTCCAGCTCCCACCACAGCAGGATCTGCCAAAATGAACGAAATCCTTGCTCAGCACTTTTGGATCCTGCCTAGAACAACTCTTGGAAGGAAAGAAAAATGTGCTGTTTTACCACGCTGCAGAAATTTAATCCATTAATTTTGCACATCATTACGAAGGAAGGAGACACTTCATTTGACATAATTTTATTAAATTCTGTGAGAGTGTGCTACAGTGAGCGTGAATTACAATAATTTACTGTGTCAACACAGTTAAGTTCCAAAGCAGAGGAAAAAGGTTCCTACAACTTGACAATTCCTCAATCACAGCAAACTGTGGCAAAACCTTTCAAACTTACCTATTCTCTTCCACTGCTTATAGGTAGAAAACAAACAGCTTTTGACAGTGATTTTGACCATTGCTGGGCAGCTTTGGACAGTAACTGATTCTCAGACAGATGCAGAAGTGAAAAAAGATGAGTCTTAAGAATGTGGCCCCAGAGGACAAATGACATCAAAGAAGGGGCAAAGCTGATGACTCAGAGTGTTCCCTTATCAAGTGCCTGACTGCAGCCTGTTATCTCAACCTGACTTAGTAACTACATCTATTATGTGACTGCAAACTAAGCTTACATTGTTTTTCAAAGCCATCCTTTCTTTTCTACCCATTCCACACACAGGAAACAGTGTGAAAAATGAGGGTACAAGCCTGGACTCTGTTCACCCCATACCTGAGTTCTGCTCTCCAGTCTGGAGCAGGTGGGTTGCTTTCTCTCTGTAAGAGGCACACTGTGAACAAACTCTTTGATAACCAAGTCAAATCCACTGATGGAAAACACCTAGAAAACCAGGTAGGATACATTATCATTTCCTTGCCATTGTGCTGAAGTTCTTAAATATATCTACAATTTTGCTAACACGGACACTAACACTACAGAAGCAAGAAGCCCTTCTTTAAGCTTTGATACATAGTTCAAAAAGTTGTTAGATGGGTAACAGATTAACTGAAGGAAGATAATAAGTCACATCCTTAACTTGAAAGCCCTGACCTCCTCCTGATAAGGATTTCCCACCTGCTCCTTCATGTGCCCTAGGCCCTGGTAAATGGGGAAAACAAGCAATCTTTAATTCCTCAGATTTATGACTTCATAGCAGACACTTTGCTATTTGTTCCATAAAATGGCTTAATGAAACCAAACCAAGTCCAGGACAAATGACCTTACCCACATGTCTCATCAAGCTTCAGGTTCCTGGTAACGTGACTCAGAGAAGCAAGTCTTAACACCTCTGCTTTAATAGACACATCACCTGCTAACCCCACCTATGTAGCAGCTCCTAAAAATTTCCAGCTACCTGCCAGAAATTTGCAGTAAAATAATACAAGCTAATTCAGTGTTGACATGGGATATTGCTGGATGAAGTGACAATGTCTGTAGAGCACAAGGCATCCTGAATATCCAGAGCAGCAGTTCTCTGGGTGTCCACCCTTGTAATTCTTGGGTTTAACTGCCCAAGACACACCAATGAAATGTGACACAAGACAGTAGATGTTGTTACTCTTCCAGTGCACACACACACACATCTCTCCAGAGAATTCCAGAGCCTTCTGTGATGATCAGCCACTGGCTGATGTTGCAGAGTCCTCCCCCAAAGGGGCCCGCTCAAAATGCACCCCAACTAATTCCCCAAGCAGTGCCAATCTGTACTAACACAGCATCTCCTCCTGCCTCCTGAGTCAGTGTCTCTGCCTCCCATCTTTCTGCTGGACAACCAACAACACACACCAGCCCCTGAACTGGGGCTCAGCATTGTCTGGTAATCTCCTGAAACCCTAAAGGCAAGAGATAGGTATGAGGAGAAAAGATGTATAGGGTGAAGCATGAAACCCTCAGTGTTTCATCTCCAAGTCCCAGAACCAAACTGATGCTAAGGACTCCAAAGTTCACTACAGGTCTGAACCCCATCACCCAATAAGACTCCACAGTCCTTTGACAATTCAGCCATGTGGCTCTTTTCTTGGTAATTCCTCCCCAGTTTTTATCAAGTTATTCTCTAAATTTGCCTTCTAAAAATCACCTACAGGACATGCCTGCTCTTTATCAGCAGTTCACACTCCTGGCTCTCCCTGAAATATTCTGTTGCTTCTTTACATCCCAGCCTTGTCTAAATGTGTGAAATCACACAAACCAGACAACCACACAAACAAGATTGAATAATTACTGTTTAATTAATAACCTCAGTGTGTCTGGTATCAACAAGACAGTTACTCACAGTGAATCTACACCCACAAACACTGGTCTGAGAACACCATAAAATGACTTGGGAACAGCTGTTAACCTGCTTTAGGAAATGCTTATCACAGCATTAACATTAACCCTACAGAGCAATACATACTGGAGCTGTTCTTCATCCCATTTTTCATTCAGACTTACTAAAGAGCCTATTTGGGAGCAGCCTCAAGAGCCCTGGCCAGGAATGGTGGATAATAATGGGAACTCATTGGTATGAGCTCCTGTGTTCAGCCAGTAAAAGGATTTACATGCATTGTAACAGAACACTTAACGCTTCCCATCACGCACTCTCTGCTGGAGAACAGCTAATTTTGAAAACATTCCCTTTGGTTTCAGCAGATCATTATCTAGTAAAGTTTATATAGAGAGAGCAGCAAGTGGATACAGAAATGAGGTATGGAATGGTCCCCTGGAACACTGGGAAGCAGGCAAAATGAAAATCAGCTTTTTCCTACAAGCTAGGCTTTTGCTACAGCAGTTTCTCAATCTGTTGTCAATAAGGTATCAGGAAGTGGCCTGATACAACTGAAAACAAGTTGATATAAAAGTTAAAAATAATACATATAAACATACATATGCAAACAAGAAGACACAAGATGACAAGAACTAAATGTTTGAAGAAGCTTTCAAAACATAGCCTAGTTTTTGTTTGGTAGTAAAACAGCTATGAAAACACTGCCTAATACTTTTTTTTTTTTTTTTTTTTTGTCTGGTAACAAATCAGGTAGCCTTTGGACTGAAAGGAGTTGAGAAACTTATGCAGAGAACAACTGCAATAGATTTCTCTACTTCATACCATGTGTTTCATGCATTAGTGAGTGTTCAACGTTCATTACTCCACTGATACAACTGGGCAGCAATCTGCCCTCCATGGAGTTACCAGTTTCCTCCATCCAAATTTCCAAAATCATGCATTTATGAAAGCCAGGGCAAAATTCCAAGTACCTTGGTAGCAGCACAGAGTTTTCACGTGTGAGTAAGCACATGCAGTAGAGCAATGCCAGGGCTGGAGCACAGGTGGTAAATCACAACATTGATCTCCCTTCCCTGATTAAGCTCTGTCAATCAAATTTGGAGGCCTTATCTCCATTTTACAGATGGCTGATGCTACCAACTCTTTATTACACCAGGTGCTAATCAGACAAATTTATTAGACATGCTTAAGTAGATGGTGCCACAGAATTATTTGTTTTATTAGTAGCAAATTTACTAGAAGGAGGAAGGAGCCTGTAAGGAAGCAAAACCTTCAGGGAAAAACAGCTCAGATCTCTCCTCCATCATCACAGGCCACAGCTGTGCAGAGCAGAGGGGATCCAAGCCACAGGAAATGCAAGGGAATATGAAAACTGACTGGTTTTGCACACAGATACCTCAGATTCCTCCCTGGAAAAAATGAGGGCTCCACTACCAACTCCTGAGCCAGGAATACTAAAGCAGCAATGTAAATATCATTCATCAGCATTTCCCTTTCCTTTCTGTCTTCTCATGAGAAGCCCCAGGAATTATGGAAATGCCTTTCCCCTTTATTGTGTCAAGCACATTCCTCCATAATTCCAGAATCCAGCATCCACAACAGCCTCCCTGAAAGCTGGTGCAGATTTCAACTACAAATTCAAACAGATTCCCCTCTTAGTTTTTGTTTTGTTTAAATATTACATAATTCAAAATCCCCTAAAAAAAAAGAAGTCCCACAAAAAAAAAAAAAAAAAAGAGAAACAAACAAAACTTTTTTTTCCTATTAAAGGCTTTACATATTTTTTGAGACAACTGCACGCAACTTGTTTGAGTTGTTTTGAAGAATTTAAAACCATGCAATTCTTATTGCAAAAGGAGAAAAGCAAAAGAATCAGTCTAAAAAAGCTAAGTGCTACAGAGTTGTGTGTTCAACATGGAAGGCAGGTCTGTATTTCTTACTGGGTACAAGAGAAGTTATCATATTTAGCTCCACTCTAATTAAGAGTCTCCTTCCTTCTCCTTCCCAACAATTCCCTTGTAAATACAAGCTACCCAATGCCAAAACAAGATAAAATAACACACACTATCATAAAATTAGATGCTGGAAAGAGGCTCCAACATTTTGTTTTTCTCCTTAAAAAAAAACAAAAACACCACCACCACAATGTCAAGTATTTACCCTGCACTAGTTAGTCTGGGTTTTTTTTCCCTTGCTTAGGATCTTATATTTCCCCTTGGTTTGTTTTGTTTCAGTTTGGGGAGGGGTTTTTTTGGTGATCGTTTGGGGGTTTTTTCCAAGTAAGTTTAAGATAGTTATTCAGCACTTGGTGTTCTAAAGATGAAACAGAGAAGTTATGCCACAACTCAAAAACAGATGAGACCATTTAAGCTTTATTTAGTAATATTTAAAAAGCACCTGAATTTCTGCAGTCCCCTGCAGCTGTAGGCCTCTTGCTGCTTCTCAAACTACCACAATCCCATATTCCAGCAGGAAAAAAACCCAACACCAACCTGTCACACAGATTTAATGTGTGTAAAGAACTAACCTTAAGCCTATTGCCCTGTTCTTTTAACTGTGCTGTTGGATCATCAACTGATTCATCTGATTTCCCAAGTCTGGGAATACAAGGGACACATTCCATTCACAAGCCAGCCATGAGCCACAGACCCCAGCTGTAGCAAACACAATAAAGTGAGATGCAGCTACTTTGAAGAAATAACAGGATTAGCAGAGAAAAATCCATCGAGGAATGTGCCCTAAGATTACAGAGACAAAAAGTCAAATACTCACTGGGGCTGGTTCCCAGCGCTCAGTGGATGACTGCTAAGCTATCTTTTTTCACAAAGAGGTTGGAAGTGTAAAAATTCACACCCAAAAATGTAACCCAGCAGGCAATAACCCAAACAACAACTCCTGGAAACTTTCACAAGGACATTTTAGCCTGACTACAAAACTGGCAAGTTTCCACAACCAGCTGTCCTTATAGACCTCAAGAATATCCCATGAAAATAAGTAGTTTATCTTTGTTTTGCTTCTCATCTTCCTTACATGTTTCTCACCCTCCTGATTATGCTGGGGGAAACTTGATGTTAGCATTTAAGCATTAAAAAATGGTATTCCCACTCCAGACACTGCAGCCTCCCAACAGTCTTTTCTTTCACACATTTTATAGTTAGAACAAGCTCATTCTTATCCCAAATCCTGTTGAAAAGCAATCATTAAAGCTCTCCTCCTTTTGTACCAATTCCACATGTCTGGAACAGGTAAATTTCTCTCACTCAACCTGCACCAACCCCTAAAACTTGAAGACTGTGGGGAAAATCAGTGGCCATGTACAAATTACACTGTCTGTAAGGTGTGCAGCCCTCCCACGGGCTGAACACAGTTAAAGGTTTACCATCAGAAGAAAAAGAGACACCTCACTCCCCACTCAGCCAACACACCTGGATTAGCTCCCTGCAATCCTTGCAAAACAGACATGGAAGGGAAAAAAGTCAATAAAAGTCGCTCTGCAAAGTTGACTTCTATATGCTGGACATTATCCTTTCTTCTTTCCTCTTTGATTGTATTAAAGTACTTCAAACTCTGCTAAATCAAAAAGATGGCATTTTTATGTGCTCTCATAGGGGGGCATCAATGATTCCTGTCAGGACTCTCATTACTCTGGATATTTCAATCCTCCCAAAACCTCAACTGACAAGCTCCTGGTGCCCCCCAAAAATTACGTATGGGTGTGAAACTTCAAAGGTCTCTGAACCTGCATCATGATGCCAGAAATAAAAAAACATTGCTGCATTCACAGCATTATTTTTCTCTAGCCAAAATCATTATATACCCTCTCTCAGTGTTCATCATAAAATCTTTGCCAAAGAAAACCAAGTTTTCTAAAGATTTCTAAAGAAGGCTGAGTAGATGAGAAAGGTACAGAAGCACCATCACCAGAAGTTAATCAGCTCAAGAATACTCTACTTGGAGACAACTCTTTTATCTCTATAAGGCTCCTGAAGCAGATGGTAAATCCATAACAGACGTACCTGAGCAAGCTCTCTCTTTGGTACAGTAGGACATTTTTTCCACAAAGGCTGCTGTTCAATATGTTACATCAGTCCTGGACAGAAATATTCCAAAATAATTTATTTATAAGCATTATCTGCATCAGGAGCATCAGAGGCCTACCAAGAGCAAACTCACAGTGGGTCCTAAATATAATCAACCAAACCCTTTTTTCCGTGCATTAAGCTTACCTACTCATTTTTCTTTCCAAACTGTGCCAGAACGTGCGGGGAAGCGCCCCCTCCTTCCCCCTCTCACAAATTGTACGCACAGAGCAGCCACAAAACTTCAGCCACTTCAGTAGAACTTTAGAGAGCCCTCGGAAACTTTCCTTAACTGCTAAAGGACTCTAACATGTCATTCCCTCAATTCACCCAGGAGCTCCCTCCATCTCTCATTTCGCAACAAGCGCTGGCAGTATTTGGCTACGAGTTTCTTCATCCCAGACCCAGCTGCGTGCTCCTAGAACTGCAGCGCTTGGAGCCGGTGCTTTCCCCGCTGGATGTGCCGCTGGCTCGGTTCGGCTCGGGGGCACAGGGACCGCCCGTGCCGCGCTGCCCGCTGACCCGCGGCGGAACGCTCCGAAACGAGCGCACCTCGGCGGGCGGGGAGGCGGCACGAAATAAATAATAAATCAAATAAAGTCAGTCCAGCACGCTGGGAGCGCTCGGCCGCGTGACTCCCCACGGGAGAAGTTCAGGACCGCGCCCCGTGCCCGCTCCCAGCCCCGCAGAAGCAGAAGGGCTGCGGGGACCCCACCGCGGCGACCTCCGGGCAGGTAACCCCAGCGGCC
>WEIU01002348.1:1141641-1153883 GCA_013389925.1 Aegithalos caudatus | reverse complement strand
CCGAGGACTTCGTGGACGACATCAGCGACGAAGGTGCGGGACGGGAGCGGCTGCGGGGGAGCCGGGGCCAGGCCGGGGAACGCTGTGCCCCGAGCCCCCGGGCCCTGCTGCTGGGCTGCTCCGCATCCTGCGTGCGCCTCTGCATCCGAGCCGTGCTTTTAAATGTTGTTTTGTTTCTGAGTTATCTCTGCACCGCACTACGCTGCTGTTCTAAAAGCACCTGTTAAAGTGGTTCTAAAATAGCTGGTATGGGCTGCCTTCTGGGTAGAATCATCAGCTTGTCTCCCTTCCTTTTGCCTCCATTAGTTAAACTCGGCTGTAGAAACAGAAGTTTTAAATGGTTGATGTGGTCGTTACTAACTATATTTCCATCGTTCTTGTTTTTATCCCTGCACCCAGAGTGAAATCCGTGGGTAAACAGGGTTTGAGGAGAGTTACTGCTCATGAAGATGTGGTTGTAGGTACTTTGTGACAAGAACATAGGGAAAAATCGTTTCTGGCTGTTAAAAATGTCAGCCCAGGCTCTTTTAAAAGTAATGCATATTGACTGCCTTAAAATGGCAAAGCTGTTGTGGAACTGCACAGACAATAAATGTTTGTATATGGGCTTGCCCTATAGAAGTTAGAACTCTAATTTAGTGTTTTTCAGATGTGACTTTCTAGATAAGTTTTCTTAGTTTTTGAGTGGCAAAAGTACTTGTTTGCCCGTTATTTTTTCAGTGTTTTTGCTGTTTTAGGATCTGGTGTGTGTGTATTGTGTTGTCGGGTCTGTTACACGTATCAAGAGTGGAAAGATGTTTCTAAAGCACAGGACTGTAAGTCAGCCAGGTAGCTCAACTGGCAGTGGAATACAGGTGATACAGCTGCATTCTTGTTTAGTTTGATAAAACAGCAGCCAAATATCCTAGATTAAGGAAGTGTTTGCTGTTCTCAGTTTAGCAGTCTATATAACAGCTCTTTGAACTTTTACATTTGTTTCTTAAAAAGACTTTGGCAAAATCGCCTTGGAGTTGGATTCTTTTTTGTTAGGTGCCTGCTTAATACACTTTGTGTACATTGTTAGGTTCAGTTCCTTCTTAGAAACTGGGCATATTTTCCATTCCCACCTATTTTGTTGTTAATTACTTTGGTTAACTCCTCAGCTGTATGAAAGCCAGTGTTAGTGGCTGAATTACAGCTTTTAAGTTTAGTCACTCTTGCTGATCTGGCTTTCCATCTGTGTGTGTTCCTTCTTGAGCTTCCTTCACTCCTTTCCCATTATTGTGGTGCCTCCCCAAGGAGAAAAGCAGCCAGTGTGACCAAGGCAAGGCTCTTTCCATGCCTGTGATAGCACACATCTTCAGGGGCACCTGTGACATGGACCAGCTGCAGGACTGGAACATCCCAGATCTTTTCTGCCTCTTCTTTTCCCCTGGATGGTGTTGGCATGGAAGAGCAGCTGATCCAAGTCCCAGCAGAAGGGATTGTTGGACAAACACTTAGGTACCAGTGAGGCTTTAGTTCAGATAATGACAGTGGTCCTGAAAATACTGCCAGCTGAAGATAGCCCTGTACCCACCACACCCTGCTGCCCTTCTGGCTGCAGCAGGAGCTGGCTGAACCAGCTCCTTGCTCTTTGAAGTTCCCCTTGTTCACAATTCTGAATTTAAGGGCACAGTGTGGGAATTTGTCTTCAGTCTGTTACAGTTTTGATGCAGTACAGGGTGTTGCATTCCTGCTCAGGAATCTAAACATGCATTCCTTGGCCTACAAAGTCTTTTGTGAGAAGTGGCTATGAAAGAAATAACTAAAGGAGCCTTAAAAATTACCCTTTTGTGTTTTACTTTGGTTTTCTCCTTTTGCTTGTAGAGTCCTGTGGAAAGGTCCTTTCATTTTATATATTTTATGTTACTTTTTATTTGTAATTCCTACATGCACATGGAGGTTGATCTTTTTGAGTGATAAACATTACAAACAGCAGCATTCTGTGGATGCTGCATAATCTTGGTGATAATGGGCTAAATATTTGTGATTCATGTTGTCCCAGATCAATGGGAAGCTTCAAGTGTAATCACCTGTTGAAGCTTAAAGTCGTCAAAAGCAACTTTTTAATAGTTTGAAATTCAGAGTAAGCATGTTTCTCATAATTCTTCATGATGAGAAATTATTCTCATTGCTGGCAATCTTTCCAGTGATGTTTCTGGGCAGAAAAAATCTTCAATTGCAGAACCATCAAAAATCCAGTGTCTTTGAAATATCAGTATATACAACACCTTTTTTTTTGTTGTTGTTCTCATATTTTAAGTCTTTCTTAAGTGTGCTTGGATTTTTTTTTCCTAGTCTGTGCATGCTGTAGGTAGTCTGACTCCAGATTTTATCTAATTCAAAAGTATAGTGGTGTGGACTTATTTTCTGTGTAGTCTTATATTTTATAGTGATCTTCACATAATCTTAAAACTTACTGCAGATATTCAGGAATTAATTAGTTAAAAGAATATCCAGTGTTAAAAGATGTGTGCTTGGCTTTCAGTGTCTTGCCTTGGACCTTCATTTTTGTGCTTAATTAAAGGTTTAGATGGAGTGTGAGTTCTTAATTATAGTGATGCTGAGACATGCAGAGCTTCCACTATGGTGAATAGCTTTGAATTGTGCTAAAATTTATGTAATTTGAGAGAGAGGTACAGGTTACATTTATTTTTGTCAAAGTAATCTGGACACCATTTGAGCAAGAGGTCAGAGGTCAGGTAGTAAATCATGCATTTGTCTGTGCTGTTTTCAGTTTTGAAGACTTTGTGAGCCAGTTCCATCTCCATGAAAAAAAAACCAACCTGATAGTGCAGGTGTTGACAGCCTCAGTGTGTAAGGTGTGTTTCTGAGAAAGACTTCAGGAGTTGGGTGCTTAAGGTTTGCCATGAAAGCACATAATCCTATCACTTAGGATGTGCTCTTGGGGTGTTGTGTGTTCACCTCAGTTTTGCTGACATAACATTCATTCACTACCAAGTTTCTTAAATGATTCTTGAAATTTCTCGAAATTTGAAGTCTGTTTTCTAACTCTCACTGTCCTTTTCATCTTTGTCTTCCCTCCTTCATGATGTGAGCAGTGCCTTAGTTTCCTGTCTGTGCTGTCTTTGCAGAATTGCTTGGTGACATCCTGAAGGATCAGCCACAGGAGGCAGATGGAATAGACTCGGTGATTGTCGTGGATAATGTGCCCCAGGTTGGACCAGACCGACTGGAGAAACTGAAGAATGTCATCCACAAGATATTCTCCAAGTTTGGCAAAATTATCAATGAATTTTATCCAGAAGCAGATGGAAAAACAAAAGGGTAAGTCATGATAACTCCAACTGGAAAAAGGACTGCAACACAGCTCTGGCTTATCTTTGATTGTTGGTGTCAATACTTTATGGGTGACTTCAGAGTTCCAGCTCAGCCTGTGCAGTCCTGACATCAGTCTCAGTGACAAACAAATTCCTGAGGGAACTGAAAAGCTTAAGAGCTCATTTGGCTCCTTAGTGGAGGGTGGTGGGGGTTAATTATGGAAACAGTTCAGATGGGTTTGGAGACAAATTTTAGTGCTACATGAGTTTTTTCTTAGTTTTCTGCTATGGCAAAAGTTAAAGGTCCTCTTGAGCTGATAACTTAGTAGCAATGGCTGGACTGTTTGTTGCAAAATAGATTGTCAGTATCTGTAGCCTGTATTCTGAGTATTGGAGGAATCCATACTTTAGAAGGCATAAAAAGTTCTCTGGAGTGGAGGGATTGTTGCTCCTATAAGGTCAGCATGAAGATTATTTTGTCTCTGTGTTCAGACCTCTGTTTGAGATACTGATGGTATTCAGGATACCATTAGTTTTGAGTCTGCTGGGCTCTAAGCTAGGTATATTAAATAGCCAGAAGGAAGCTGAGTTCTGCAATTGAAAAACAACAGTGATGCTTTGAGATGCCTGTGACAGCAAGTTACAATTCCTGAACATGACCTGTTACTCAGCTGGGAGGAGCTGTGGATGTAACCTGCATGTTCCTGTCTCTCACTGTTGTCCTGGCTGTGTTGAGCTTGCATTCACTGCTGTGTCTGGCCCATTGCAGAAAGGATTTCAGATTAATTGTGGTCAGGCCTAGAGAGCTAAAAAATGTTTGTGAGCCTGTGGCCGGAATGGAAATTAATTTGCTGTTGACCTTAATGGGTTAGAGACAAAACAAGAAGTTATCTTGTAGATGCTCTGTCCTAAATTCTTAATTCCTCCTCAATGTTTCTTCTTTATTTTGAGCCTGTTGTGCAGCCAGCAATGCCTTGTACTTTGGTTTTCCTTCCTTGCAGGTACATCTTCCTGGAGTACATGTCTCCCTCCCACGCCGTGGATGCTGTGAAGAATGCAGATGGATACAAGCTGGATAAGCAGCACACTTTCAGAGTCAACCTCTTCACAGACTTTGATAAGTGAGTGCAGCACTTGTGTGTTATCTGTAGGTTTGGGGAATTCTAATCCTGAGTGCCTGCATGGAGTGTAACCAACCAAATTGCTCTTTCAGGTACATGACAATCAGTGATGAGTGGGAAATCCCTGAGAAACAGCCATTTAAGGATTTGGTAAGGAATTTTTGGAAAAGTGGAAGGCATATTCAGCTTAATATTAAATGGTTACTTCATTGCTGAGATGTCCATATGAAAATAGAAACTGTGTGTTAATGGTTTTGTAAATAGCAGTGCTGGTCACATGCTCCTGTTCCTTCATGCTCACTATTACACAGTGATGGGAGGAACTTGGTGCTTCTGCTTAATAGTTACACATAGTGTGAAGCCTAATTTACTCTTATTATTTAGGAGTGAATAATAATTTTGCATGAATAATTTAAAAATAGACTTTCAAAAGCATCTTTTTATATTCTTAATTGAGGCAAATTTTGGTGTTTGTTACTGGTTGCTTTGAAAAAAGTCTGGTGGAAGAAAGAAGTTTGCTTTTTCTTTGAAAACCAACTACCAAATGACTTCTTGTTTAAAATAACTATTAAACATCATCAAAACACTTTGAAGATCCACCTGTTTATGGTTTGCTCTCAGCCTCCAGCATCCAGTAATTGGAATTGTTTAATTTCACTTCAAAAACTCGTTTGCAGTGGTTAAGACCCCAAAGTTGCACTCTCTTTTAAGACCAGCTTCCACCTGCCAGGTAGATACTAATCTGTGGAACTTGTTGACTTAGCCTTTGACTCACTGATAGTTTTTTGCTCTGTTTTTCTCAGGGGAATCTCCGGTACTGGTTGGAAGACCCTGATTGCAGGGATCAGTACAGCGTGATCTTTGAGTCAGGAGATCGGACATCCATTTTTTGGAATGACATCAAGGAGCCTGTTCAAATTGAGGACAGAGCAGTGAGTGTCCTGGAAGTGCTGGAGATTGCAGATACACTGCCAATCTCCTTCATTTTATGGCATTGCAGCTTTTTAAAGAAAAAAAAAGGCTTTTTTCCCATTGCTGAAATAATTTTTTTCTTCCCTGTGAAGAGTGGGGAAATGACATCCTTTAGAATTAGACTTAGCTGCTTAGGTAAGAGAACTGTGAAGTGAACTTTTTTTAAGAATTTGTGGTGGTGTTTTTTTGTAGGTTTTTTTTTTTTTTTAACCTGGTTTAGGATGCCCATTAGTCTCCTTCATCTCTCTCTTATAGGTGAATCAGAAAGACCTGAGAATGCAGTCAGAGTTTGAGGAGCACTATTCATTTGAGCTGAATATGTGCTTATGTTTGCTGCTTCAGATGACTCCTTGCTTTTGTGCTGACCACAGAGGTGTTAAAGAGGAATAGCTGGTTTGGTAATGGCATAAAAAAGGGAGAGTTAGTCTGCCTGTCTGCTGCAGGCACTGGACTTGCTGGGAACTGTTAAGACCCAGGAGCATTTTCCATAATAACCATTGTGCATTACAGTAGGAGGAAGTTGGCTCTGGGATGGTGAGAATATTTGCTCATCACCATGGTCTCTGGCTGTGGTCTGTATTGCTGATGAGATCTCTCTACCTTAGCTGAAGGTCCAGAGCTGTGTTGTTCAGAAATTTGAAATACTTACCCTTCTGAGAACAGTATGTTCTTACCAAGGCTGAAAGAAGGAAATCCAGGGTGTTAGGTGGGTTTAATGGTTACTACACAAAGGATATCACTGAAAAACATCTTTGGTGATCTGTAAGGTGAAAAGGTCTAATTAACAACATGAAGAGTAGGTACTGTACATTTTGTGCATGAAATAACACTCCACAATTATCCCAGATCCTGAGATCTTCACTTAGTAAAGGGTTTTACAATATGTTTTTCTACAAATTAATTCTTTCCCTTTTAGGGACACAGCATGAAGTTAAACTTTTGTGTGTATTTTTTTTATTTTTTAAATCCAGAGGTGGACAGAGACCTATGTCCGTTGGTCTCCCAAAGGCACCTACCTGGCTACGTTCCACCAGAGAGGCATTGCTCTGTGGGGTGGAGAGAAGTTCAAGCAGATTCAGAGGTTTAGTCACCAAGGAGTGCAGCTTATTGACTTCTCACCCTGTGAAAGGTACACAGCATCACATTGGTTTGGGCTAAGGGGTCAAAAGCATGAGGCATGAGCAGCATCCCCCAAATCTGAAGTGCTGAAATTAATTTCTCTTAACATTTTTTTAATGTTAAAGAGCTCTGGAGAAAGGATAAAAATTTCAGGATCGAGATGCATTTTCATTTGAGTTTTCAAGTATCACATTTGGAAGCAGTTGGGTTTTATGCTTTTTTGTATTAAAGAGATTATTTACCTTTCAACGGAGAAGTCCAGCATCCCTGTAATTTGGGTTGGATAAGGTCAATGATTTATGTTTGGTTTGAAACCAGTGTTGTTCTTATGTCAAAACTATATGATAGTTAACTGTATTTGGTGAGTTCCCCTCCCTTGTAACATCAATATGAAAGACTTGCACATAAATCTAGAACCTTTGCAGCTAGAGGGATGCCAGGGAAACTTTCTCCTCCTTTATCATCCTGTTACTTTTCCCTCCCCTGAAAAATCCCATTAGAGAAACTGCTGTTTAAAAGTGCCTGGTATTTAAATACTACTTGGATGAAAGCCTGCTGGTACTGACAAATTAGATGAAGTTTCACTAATGAATTGGATTATTTCTTTTGTAGGTATTTAGTGACCTTCAGCCCTTTGATGGACACACAGGATGACCCTCAGGCTATCATCATCTGGGATATTCTGACTGGCCAAAAGAAGAGAGGATTCCACTGTGAAAACTCAGCTCACTGGCCTATTTTTAAGTAGGTTGAGAAACAGAATTGGGGAGTTGTGGTCCCAGACATAATTTAATAAAAAAGCAGTTCCAATTTAATACTTTTTTTCTTTTCTTGCTTAGATGGAGTCATGATGGTAAATTCTTTGCTCGAATGACTTCAGATACCCTCAGCATCTATGAAACACCTGTAAGTTCTTGCCTTTTTTACATAAAAATGAGAATAGAAAGTATGTGTGTAAATATAAGAATGTTACTAATATAAAAATTCTTCCTTTTCTCATCTTTTAGTCCATGGGTTTGTTGGACAAAAAGAGCTTGAAAATCAATGGGATAAGGTGAGTCCATTTCCTTGTAACCATAACTGTGCTCTTTAGCTGGAATCTTTTAGTCTGGAGATTTGTTATGGCAGGAGGAATCTTTAGACTTGCCTGGAGCAAGAGAGAGCTTTACATGTTGAGGCGTTTAAATTAGACAAAATGGCAAAAAGAAATGGAAAACACTCCACTGGTTGATGAGCACACTTGGTAGATTCTGTGCTTTGAAATCCTCTTTGTGGTACTGCTTAATCCAGGGTCTAGCTTAGGAGTTCTGTTCCTTTACAAAACCAGACTGGAATGCAGTTTGTTAGGGAATATCTCCCTAACAAGGTGGTTGTGCTGGCTTAGAGCAGTGTGTTGTGTCTGCACAGGACACATTGATTCCTGTGAGAGTTTTTGGAGTACATCTCTCTAAAGCAACAAGAAAATTAAATGTACCCAGGTGCAAGAAGATGGTCCCCATGGTAATTTAAGAGGGTTTTTTTTTGTTTGTTCCTAGATCTTTGGGAGTTACTCTGTGTGTAACCCTTGCTTTTTGGTGAGATGTACTGATGAGACAACACTGGTGATATAGCAAATTTAAATAGCTGCTTAGAAATCTGTTTTGGTATTGTTATTAAGTGGCCCTCAGTTATGTATCCGTGCCTGTCTTTATTATCCAGAGTTGATCTTTGTCTGCAACATTCAGATACTATGAGAAAAGTGGTTTCTGCTTGCAGTATCTCTAACTGCAAATTAAAATGGCATGTTTTTAACTTTGTTCCTGTAGAGACTTCTCATGGTCTCCAGGTGGTAACATAATTGCTTTCTGGGTGCCTGAGGACAAAGACATCCCAGCAAGAGTGACTTTGATGCAGCTGCCTTCTAGACAAGAAATTCGTGTGAGGAATTTGTTCAATGTAGTAGATTGTAAACTGCACTGGCAGAAGAACGGGGACTACCTGTGTGTGAAGGTGGACAGGACTCCCAAAGGCACACAGGTACATGCATTCTGATTTCATTGGGGAATTTTGGTTCTGTCTCATGCTTCCTTTTCTTACAGTACTGTCTTTAAATAAAGGCAGTGTAAATTATATCATGTCAAAGCTATTTTTAATTTTTTTTTCCATTTGAATTTGAAGAATGTGGAAAGCAAAATGTATGTAATGTTTGCATCCAGGATTTGCTTTGACTTTAGTGGCCTCTTGGTTTCTTAGGAGTCTGTGCCTCAGCTCTTCTGCTCACAATTAAGCAGCTGTTGAACATCATGTAGGTCAAGCTGCATAATGTGCCACATGTTCATCTGTCTTAATTAAATTTTATAACAGCCTGAAAAAAAAATGCTTTTCTACAATTCTGAAGTTATTCTTTATCAGAACGAATTTGGAATGTTTTTAGTAAGGAGGCATATTGTACTGATCTGCTGTCATTAAAGGAATAAACCTTGTCTCACTCTCATCCTGTGTCCTAACAGGCTAATTGTGGACTTGTTCTATGCCTAGTGATAAAATTATTTACTCTGCTGTTTTTGTGCTGGGTAATGAGCTGATTTTGGCCTTTACAGGGAGTAGTGACCAACTTTGAAATATTCCGCATGAGAGAGAAACAGGTGCCAGTGGATGTGGTGGAAATGAAAGGTAATGCCAAGGATTCCTTCCTTTAGAGCTTGAACTCTTCTGTAGCTCTTAGAAATTCTTGTCAGTGTATGACATGATTAGAAATTTAACCCTTTGGAAAAGAGCTGGATTTTAATGTTGCAGAATGTCTCGTGTAAAAATGAGAACTCAAAACTTCTGTTGCTGTTTGTGCTTGTGACTGATTTGAAAAGTGACAGAACTGAAAATGTGCTATTAACAAAGATGGTAGTGCTGATCATAGGAATGTGCTCTGTAGATGATGGAAGACTTAGAGCTATAGTTAGAAACACTTCCCCTACAATTGCCTTATCAACCTCTGTTTTAAAATAGTTTTAAAAGGAAGTCTGTGAACTGATGGGTTCCCTCTCTTTAGTATCTTGGTTTTCTTTGGCAACTACTTAAAATCAGAGGTTTGTGTTGTCCTTTAACAAAGTTTTGGCTCCTCTTGTTACAGAAAGCATCATAGCCTTTGCTTGGGAACCAAATGGAAGCAAGTTTGCTGTGTTGCATGGAGAAACTCCACGAATTTCAGTTTCCTTCTACCATGTTAAAAACAACGGGAAAATAGAACTCATAAGTAAGTGAAAAACAAGTGAGAAGTACAGATACTAAACAGTTTGCCTGGTAATAGAGGCACTAAACTCAAAATTTCAGCTGTTTGTGATGTTTTGTGAGAAATTAGTGGGGTTGATGCTTGTAATTGATGACATTGGATTGAGATATTTTACTGAATTTGCCTTGTTTTTTTCAGAAACATTTGACAAACAGCAGGCAAACACGATATTCTGGAGTCCCCAGGGGCAGTTTGTAGTCTTGGCTGGCCTCAGAAGGTGAGTGTTGCACAGGTTGCTGAACACCCCTACCCTGATTTTAAAAGAGGAAAAGAACTACAGTATCTCACCAAGGAGTGTTTGGTGTCCCTGTCAATGCTGATTGCTCTAATTCTGATAGAGCTGTGCAAAAGCAAAGGCAGAACAGAGATGCAACTTCGTGATGTATCTTAGCCCTTTGCAGCTTTCACTTCCTATTTTTGCCACATCAAGTGAAGAATGCATTTTTCAACAGAAAAGTGCATATTTAGAAATACCTTCCAGCTGTTTAATACTGAGCCAATCCAGTTTGGATGTGCTTGTGACTCTTGTGATGCATTTGTTGTCATCACCTTGTGCCCTTTCATGGACAAGATCTGTTAATGACAGTGCTGCTTTATGAAAGAATTATCAAGGAAGTTTCACTTCAGAGCAAGTGAAAATTTTAGTTGTTAACTGGTCAAGTAATACTTGCTTTCAAACAAGAACTGCTGTTCATCTTAGAAATAAATCTTTTCTTTAATCTCTTCTTCACTACTATGTCTAAGCACATGATTGTTAAACTTTGGCTTTAGCTTGCCCAGAGCACGTTTTCAACTGTGACTTTAACCCATTTTATTTATATTCTTAAGGGTCCCTGAACATAGAAACTGAGGTGTCGTTCTTACGTGGTGCTTTGTTTTTATCCACCACGTTCCTTTCCAGCCACAAAGACTGATACAAACCTGTCACTTGTTTGTAGTGAGGAGTTGTAGAGATGCAGCTTGTGAGATGTTTTTAGCAGCCCAGGCTGTGCTGGTGTGTAAAACAATGGGGTTTTTTGCCTGTGCAGCATGAACGGTGCCTTAGCATTTGTTGACACGTCTGACTGCACCATGATGAACATCGCAGAGCACTACACGGCCTCGGATGTGGAGTGGGACCCCACGGGCAGATACATTGTCACCTCTGTGTCCTGGTGGAGCCACAAGGTACTGCTGCAGCTCCTCTCCCCACCCCTGCTTGCTCTTCCAGTGTATTGGAAAGGGCTGTTGATTAGGAAGAGAACATGGACACCTGTCACTGGTTGGTAATGACCTCCACCACAGTTTTAAGCATTTATTTCTGAGCATTCCAGTGTTAAGTTAAAGCTTATTTTGGCTGAGCTGCTGCACTGCTCTTCCAGGTGGACAATGCATATTGGTTATGGACCTTCCAAGGCCGTCTGCTTCAGAAGAACAACAAAGATAGGTTCTGCCAGCTGCTCTGGAGACCACGGCCAGCCACCCTGCTCAGTGAGGATCAGATAAAGGTAGGGTATTCCAGGGGCTGTGTGTGACATAGATTTGGTCTGTAAGGCAGACTTGGTGTACTCCCTATTCTTGAGTTGTTACACAACTGCCTTCTGCCCTGAATGTGTGAATAAACAGTTGTTCTTACAGTTAGGGTATGATGAAAGGGTATAAAGAAAAGTTGTATTTTGTTCTTCAAGGCTTTGCTAGTTGTACGTGTACAGAAGCACTGACATGATCTATAAGCAAGGAGGCACAAAATTAGAGTGAAGGGAAATTGCCTGTCAGAGAGATGTTTTTCAGAAGGGCATAGCCTGCTTAGGCCTACCAAAGGAGTTCTTGGAGAAGATGATGGTTGTAATTGATGGTTGTAATCTGATACTCCAATTGAAATAAAATTTCCTGTCTCACAGCAAATTAAGAAGGATCTGAAGAAATACTCCAAGATATTTGAGCAGAAGGATCGCCTGAGCCAGTCCAAAGCTTCAAAGGCAAGACACTTTTGAAATATATTCTAGATTAAACTCTTGTAGCCTATCCTTAGTTTGTACTGATGCTATGCAAGTTACATTTCCTGTATTACAAGTGTTCATTTGATCCAAATGGTTAGAATTAGTCCAGTGGGTAGTTCAGGTAGTTCTGCTGTAAAGTCTGGAGAGGAACTGGTGTTAAGCAAAGCTGGTAAAATTTTGGAGTTCTTAGCATGTTGCTGCATTAGCCAGTGTTCAAATTAAGAAAAGCTCTTTCAATTAGTAAAAAGGACACCTCACCAAAGCAATGTTCTGATTAGAGAAGAGACTTTTTTGTCTCAGTCAGTAGAAGGTGTTTATGCTCTCTCTGGGTGTGGGTTTGGTTCCTGGTGCCTCTCTCAGGCTGGGTTTGGTTCTGGGTTCCTCTCTCAGGCTGGGTTTGGTTCCCAGTGTCTCTCTCAGGCTGGGTTTGGTTCTCAGTGCCTCTCTCAGGCTGGGTTTAGTTCTCAGTGCCTCTCTCAAGGTG
>WEIU01002348.1:1120657-1133073 GCA_013389925.1 Aegithalos caudatus | reverse complement strand
TTTTTTTTTTTCTATTTTAAAGCCCCCATTAATCTCACTAGGATATCAGCTTTATTTTTATACAGCTTATTCAGACTTGCATCATCTTCCCCAAGATCTATTTTCTCTAATGGAAATCTGGGAAGGAAATGTGCATGACATTAGTCTGAGTAACTTCTGTCTATGAGAATGCTTTTCTCTTAATAATGCAAATAACTGCAATTATGGAAGCAAATTAATTGACTGGGCAGTCAAAGTACTTAAATTTCCTGGTGTGTTTTGATTTGCATTCATGTTCCCTGCTATTTTTACTCCCAGCTGAACTCATTTAGAACTGCTTCTGTCTGCTTATTAATCCTAACTCAAAATTGACTCTGCTTGTGGCTTGTTATATTTTAATGCCTCCATGAAACAGCAGAAGATTTGTGCTTTTAGGATGCTGCTAGTTAGACAAGGCATTAGCACCAGATTGGAAAAAGAAGGCTCTTGGATGCATAAATACACTGTGTGAGCAAAATGTGGCTGTTACATGAGCTCAGTAAATGGGCCTGAAATTGTTGCAGGACAAAGTTCTCAAGGAAACAGGCTGACCTCATTCTCCTGCTCTGCTCCTGCCTGTCACACTTGCCTGTGCACATGATTAAGTGTCAGTCTGCCTTATGCAGGCAAATGCTGCCACCAAGGACAAATCAGGAGTTCCCTTCACAGCTTGTTCTTGTGTTGCTTCACTTTCTAAAGCCTGAGCTGGAACAGTGAAAATGAAAGGATTTTTTAAAAAAGCAATGAAGTAATTTTGGTAAATGAAAACTTGCAGATCAAAGAGATACTTGTTAGAGGCTTGAAATTTAGTGGGAAATGCAAAAGAAAAAGAAACCCCAAAGTTCTGGATTTTCCTGAACCCCATGGGCACCTGACCTGGACATTTGTCTCTCTCCTGGCGCATCAAGGGGGTTATTCTGCTAGTTTATGCTCTAATTGCTTACCTAACAATCTGTTTACCTGAGAGAGCATTAAAGCTGCTCTGGAGAAGGAGGCACAGGTTCTCTGTCCTTCCCTTGAGCACCTCCTTGTGAGCCCTTTCAGTGGAGGAGAGAGAACCTCATTCTCCACAGTAACTATACACTGTGATAATCATGTACTGAAATAAAGAACTGAGAAGAAACAGAACTGTTCTGTAACCTGCTGCAACTCCTTTCTCAACTTTGCTTTCTTCCTTAATAAAAGCCAGACACAATGAAATTTCTGTCCTTGAGCAATGCAGATATTTCCCTCAGTCCTTCTGCACAGAAGGCTTTGGGCAATTTTGCTGCTGAGGAACCTGACTATTTTCTTTCACAGCTCCTCTGTCTGAATCTCAGCCGAAAATTGAGGTAAGAGGTGCTGTCCCTCCCTCCCTGCCTGCCTGGGGTCTGTGTGTCCCTGCAGCTCTGCTCTTACCCAATGCCAGTGACGGTTTCTCTGCTCAACGGCCCTTCCAAGGGTTTTGCAGCTCTCCAGATTGCAGAAGTTGCTACATCAGTTACAAAACCCAGTCTGTTGCCTCAGCCCTGCGTGTACGAGTGTTTCCAAGGCAAAGCTGTAGTGCAGCATTCCTCTGGCCGAGGGATGGTGCTGTAAGGAATCCCGACAGGCTGTTACCCAAACCCCGACCTAGAGGCTCTCCCTCTGACTTTATCCCATCACAGAGGGTGGTCCTGATGGATCTGAGCCGAGACATCTCGTGAGGTAACTGATCCCGAGGAAAAACACTTGTATTTGACAAAGGTTTTGATCACACGGCAACCCAGTTAACATCCTTCCATTTTTTAAAGGCTTAACATTAGAATTGTTTCCTCTGTTTAGATAACAGTTTTTGGCAGGTGAACAGAACTGCACAGCCCAGAGGCCACTTGTCACCCAGACAAAAGGTGACAGTGCTCAAGGTGAGAGGGCTGTGAGGGTTTTCCTTTTGCCAGAGAGGTGGGGGAGATGCGTGGTGTTGGTCCAGCCTCTGCCTCCCCCACTGGCCCTCCCCAGGTGCAACACACCTGAGAGGGGTGCAGGGGAGCTTTGTCCCCCGAGGTCTCTGGTGGAGGAGGTCACTGTCACGCTGTTGGCTCTGTGGCTTTACAGGCTCCTCAAGGCAGCTCTGGTGCCCTCACTGAGCCGTGTTTTGCAGACTGGGGAGAGGTGCACTGGGAGGATTTAACCACGGTGTGACTGCAGCCTTGCTTCTCAGCGCAGTTCAGCCACCTGTGTTCTCTCTGACATGAAACTTCACCCTTGTATGCTACCTAAGACATCCCAGTGGCACTTCTTAATAAAGGTCAGGGAGTGAATTTACTCCTTTCTTCAGCAGACACAAAACCCCCAAAGCATTTCATGCTCAGAGTTCAATAAAATAATGATATTGAAGGATATTTCTTTCGGTAGGCTTCTGCATCTTGCCTGCCTTTAGAAAATTCAATAAACCTCTGTGCTTTTCTGCTCATTCTTATGATGTATCAGAATTCAAACAGCTTGTGAATCCTTCCAGAGCCCAGGAAATTTCTAAAACATAGTGAGAAAATCACACAGAATGTAATTAGGTATAGATCATTTGGACAGCTGTTGTGCCTGACCAAAAGTTTCTGCTTTTTTTTTTTTTGACTGAATTAGGAGGGAGTATATATGTCCACAACAAAAAGCCTGATAGAAGGAGTCATTTCTGGCTTCAGTGCAACCATTTTTGCATGCAGTCTAACAGGTAAAGTAGTCCCTGTAGCTGTTCTGTTGGAGGAATAAAATATAGCTGTGAAAACCACAAATATAGAGCCAATTAAGTGCTTACTGTGAGGACAAGGGTGAAGACTTAAATACCATTCTCATTGGGAAGTGTGCACCTCCCTTAAATGCTGAAGTAACAGTGAACATGCCATGTTAGAAAAGTCACTTAATTGAGGTAGAATTCAGTAGAGACAAATCTTCCCATTAAAAAGGAGGAGGTGATAAGGGCATCTGTGCCATGCTGGAGGCTGACCTGGGGAGGACAGATGTAGCTGTGGGAAGGATTTATAGACACCAGCTCCAGCTCTGAACACCTAGGTGAGCAGTTAACTTACCTGTCTGCCCATCTTGTCACCCTTTTTGGATGGCACACACTGTCTCCTCAGGCAGTGTCACTGTGGGGTGAGGCACTGGAGTAACTGGAGGAAATTATGGGGTGAAGGACAAAATTAATAGGAAGCCAAGCATCATTTTGGGGGGAAACTCGGCAGTTGGGCTTTGCTGCTGCTCTCTGTGTCTTGAACAGGAACAGGAAGGACCTGTTCATTTTGCCTCTCAGAGGATTAAGGAAGGAGCTTCTATAGGCTTAAAGAAATTCTGTAGTTGTGGGTCATAGATCTCTGAGCTCGCAGGTGATCTGTGAGTTTTTAAATTAACTTAGTGCCTTTGAATGTTTCATCCTTTCTATAAGATTTGGCTGAAATTGGACAATAAATTTTTGGGGGCAGGAGGAAGGAGGACTGAGAGTGACTGTGTGCTGTCATAAGTTGTCTCTCCCTTAGGAAATCAGAAAGGTTGCAGACACGCTCTGTGCCACGCTGGTTATTTCATGGATACTTTACAACCTCATTTATGAACCTGGCCTCGAGCCTTGGTGCTGAGCTCTCACTGCTGCTGCATGACAGATGTGTTTTCTGGAGGATGGTGGGGAGGAGGAGATGGAAGGAAAGGCAGGCTCCTTTCGTGAGCAGAACTGAGACACTGTCAGTGCATTTGTGTAAATTGTGATTTTCTTGCAAAATTCTTCTTTTGTAGCAAGTTAATTACTTATTGATTTTACTGTTGATGGAGAGAGAGCCTAATGAATGGTCTTTTACCAGCACTCCCTTCACTCCTAATTGGGATTCTCCACTAGAATCTCAATGAACTGCAGGGTCCCCAGCCACGGTGGTTGCCCCTGCACCATAAAACCCTGTCACATCCACATTAACCACATCAACATTCTATCTCTCCAGGACTCCTTGGGTGCAACAGCAGGACTGTTATGATTGCACACATCAGCACAGCCAGTGCCTCCTTTGAAGCATCTCAAATGATCTTGTTCTCTGCCAATTGAGACACAGGTACCAGAGCAAACAATTCCCAAGGAGGTGGACCTTAAAGATTTGGTGAGGATGGGGAGGCCCTGGCACAGGTTGCCCAGAGAAGCTGTGGCTGCCCCATCCCTGTCCAAGGCCAGACTGGATGGGGTTTGGAGCAACCTGGGATAGGGGAGGGTGTCCCTGCCCATGGCAGGGGGCGGAAGGAGAGGGGCTTTAAGATCCCTTCCAACCCAAACCATTTTATGATTCTATGACTAAAAGCTTGCAAGTGGAAATAGAAGATGCAGCGGATGAAGGAAGAACAAACTTCAGGAGTGGGCAGTGCAGGTTGGTGTAGAGGTGTGAATGAGAGAGGAAATGCAGATGAAGGGAACAGTGCAAATTGTGTGAGTTGTAGATGAGAAGAGAAATACGAAGGTGAAAGAAATGAGGCAGAATAATGGAAAGTCAGAGGATGATGTGCCAGGTATGGATGTGGGGAGATCAAGCAGCTGAAAGGGAGGGTTGAGAATCAGGAGAAGGAGAAAAGTGTAGTCAGTCCCAATATTGGGGTTCTGCAATGTAGAGGCAGGAGCCAGAATGGCTCTGGTGTTTCTGGAGGGAAGAGAGTGGGAGAGGGGCTGTGTGGGGGTGTGGTGGTGCTTGCTGGGTCTCCCATGGCTGAGGAAGCTCCCTCAGCAATGATTGTAGAGGAGCACAGTGGGAAGCACAGTCTGACAGGCACTGGAGGCAGGTGGGGGAGCTGAAGTTGTTTTTCTGCATGAGCCGCTCTGTGTGACTCTGGTATCACCCTCCTCAGCATCTTCCTCAGCCTTAAAAATGTGTTAAATTTCACAAACCTGCCCTTGAAAGGAGATTTGACATCAAATGGTGGCATTTGCTGTGGGGAGTCCTGTCTCTCACAGAGAGGTGACCGAGTTTGTAGCCTGCGTCACCGCGGGCTCTGAGGCTGTGTCAGGACACTGAGCTCTGCTCTACGGTCCAATGAATGTAATTAAAAAAAAAAAAAAAGAAAAAAATAGAGAGATGGGCAGGGTGAAGATTTTAAAACATTGATTGTTCTGCCCCAGGGATTGTTCCTTTTGTCAGTGAGTCTGGCAAGAAATGAAATAAAAATAGTCAAGTTCTCTGACAGACTATACATGAGATATAATAGGCCTCTGTTACCAACAGCCAAGGTTATTTCTAGATAATAAGCACAGAAAACAGATACCTTTTTCCTTTTAGTGTGTGCAAAGGCAGAAGAGATCTCCCTGCAATGCAGTTTCCCCTTTATATTCACAAAAGCATAGCAATGAACCCTAGTTATTGCTAGCAATGCAATCATAAAGCTGTATCAGATTTCTTCAGCACATGATGAACTTGACAAGACTGCAGAAAGAAGCAGAGTCCTATAAAGGAATGCCTTGTAACATGGGGCCTCATCCTGCTGCAGTTTTGGTGTCACTGCAGGCTATGATGGCCTGGATCAGAGGAATAGTACGGTCATTCACAATCTCGGTGTGTGACTCGGGCTAAGGAGACGCTGTTTCAATGTGAAAGACGTTCCAAAAAGCGTTTATTCTCGTAAGCATACAGTTTATATACCTTCAGGATCTTATCACTAGTCAGGAGGGTCTTTTCTTCCTTATAAGGTTAGTATGGGGTATGGAAAAGTACTGGCATGCTGTTAGAAGGGGGTTTTATGCATGCCAGTGGTGATTCCTTATCTCGAGGAGGCAAGGAGTAGAGGCTTCCTGTGTCCTTCACCGTAACAATCGCGAGATCTTCCGAGCGCCTATCCCTGCCTAACCACATCATCCCAGAGTAGTTTTCGGGGGATTTCACAGAATTTCACCTGGCCTAATGTCAGATCAGAAATGTATTTCATTGCAGCAGAGAGGCACCAAGGGCCTGAGGCACACAGCAGCCAAGTAAGGAACACCTTGAGGGCACAGCTGATTGAGGGCAAAGAGAGATGTGTCACAGCCTGATGGAGCTGGAAAACACCAATATGTGGATACCTGCAGGCACCTCCTAACAAGTGCTGAGTGAGAACCTCCTCAGCTTCCACCAAGATGTGTATTTGGACCTCCAAACCCACCAGGAGAAGCTATAGCTCCATAAGGCAGCCAGCACACAGAGCATCGAGTTTAGGCTCAAGATTAAAGTATAAATGGGAGATGTCTCACCCCTTTTGGTCCTAATTCTAAACTTGTGTTTTAAGGGAAAAACTGGGTGGAAGCACAGCCTGGATTGGTCCATCCCTGGTCCAGTCACTTGGTGCTTTTGAATGCAGTGCCTCTAGGCATGATTCCATTTGGATTTCCATTTGGATGCAGTGCCTCCAGGCATGATTCCCTGCCAGAAAAAGCAGCAGCATCTTTTTCTTCTGGATATACTTATAAGTAGGTGTCAGTTCCCTATCATTAGTTACCCACCTAATTCCTCTGTAAATTTTATAGAATCACAGAATGGTTTGGGTTGGAAGGGACCTTAAAGATCACCTCATTCCAATCCCCCTGCCATGGGTAGGGACACCTTCCAGTGGACCAGGTTGCTCTAAGCCCCATCCAACCTGGCCTTGGACCCTTCCAGGGATGGGACATCCATAGGTTCTCTGAGCAACTCTCACCAGTGCCTCACCACCCTCCCAGTTAGGAATTTCTTCCTAACATCTAATCCAATCCTGTCTCTGTCAGTTTGAAGCCATTCCCCCTTGTCCTGCCACTATGTGGCCTTGTAAAAAGTTTCTTTCCATCTTTCTTTGGGTACTGTAAGTTCTGGTCCCTTAGGATTTGGGTCATTTATAGTTAAAACAATCTTGAGGACATTAAGGATATTCAACAAGTACCTGTGAATAGGCAGTAATTTGTGTTGGGGTGTTCTTTCCACAGAAAGATCACATAGGAGGCAAAGGGAGGAAGGTAATTGTGTTCTTTTGTGTGGTTTGTCCAGCTCCAGAGAAGCCTGGGCTAATTAATTTTGCTGTTGTCATGGAAGAAGAGGCTGTACTGACACAATGAGGGGCTATGCATCACTAGAGCTATGTCACTGTGTTCCAGAAGTTCCTTTTATTTATTTATTTTTTCTGGCAGCTGGGAACCAGAGAAGGCACAGGATGCATGCAAGCATGATATGCCATGAGAGGAGGAGAAAGGAGGAAACACTGAGGAGGAAGACAGGGATGTCATGGATTCACATGAACCTCAGGAAGTTACAGCAGGGAGAGAAGAGATGAACCTGCTGCTGGCAGGGCAGTGCAGGACAGTGGCCCTGAGGGTGAGGAGGGGAAGATGCCCTCAGGGTTGCCAGTCTGGCCTCTGCCTGGTGGGTGCTTGAGGGCAGGAGGTTCAGGGTTCGTGTGGATTTGTGCTGGTTCCACTCAATAGAAGGGCAAAGGTGAGATGGCCAAACATACACTGTCCCAAGTGACTGCTGAAGGAGACTCTCTTATCCAGGGGCCTTTGCTTGCTCAGGGCACAGCTGTTCTGAGGCCACCTGATCTTTCCCACCAGAAAGGAAAGATGCTGCTGGCTGCTTTGTCTTAGGAAAACTTGTGTGTTTTGAGACAGTAAGGGCTGCCAGGAAATTGCCAGTCTTCAGCAGGGAGTCCAAGCAGCAGCATCTCCTGTTTGTTATGATTGTCTAGAATGAACAGGGCACAGAGTTGGGTTTCACCTTGAATAATATACTTAATGTTAATCATATTGTTATATAAGAAATTAAACTACTCTGGGTGACCCTCTACAGGAGGGGAGCAAATAGCAGGTGGCTTGAACTCTGTAAAAGCACATAAAGTATCAAGGGTGTCTTTGTAACACCGACTGAGAGCCTGGGCTAGAGAAGGGGCTTTATAGTGAGAAAAATCTGCTGAGGATCTCATTCCTCCCTCTTCCTGCAGCCCCACAACAGCCCTTCTCTGGATCCTAATAAAGATGAGCTCAGAAAGGGTGTGCCTGGGAACATGAAGGATATTCCCTGGGGGCTGAAATTTGACATTTCCTCCATCACCCTTGAGTCAGACAAGTACTCTGAGTCTTTCTTATTATTAGACTTATTCTCTAGGGCATGGAGACATGGCACCTCCCAGGTAAGTCCACAAAGCTGGGAGATACCAAACTGGAACAACCTGTAGAAACTGAAATCCCTTAAAAAGTTTCTGGGTGTGTTGCTCTTGCAAATCAGCTCTGTTGTAGCAGGACCCTTCTCTGCAGAGAGGGCTATGGGACATGTTTCAATTTGCTTCTGTTGCCAGGCTTTTTAACCAAATAAAGTAGCCACGATACTGAGGATCAGGGGACAAAAATGAATTCTGAAATATTGCTTGCTGTGTTCTTTATCACCATGTTTGCCAGCTTTCTGGCTTTCCCCACAGCTTGACAGCTCTCAGCTAGACATGTTTCATCTCTCCCTGTTGATAAGGGGTCTGTGCTTTCATTTGTTAACCTCTTGGCATATTCTGTTCACAGTGGCAGTTACAGATCATCTAAAATGAAGTGTGGTCTCTGGATACCCATCTCAGCCCAACTTTCTCTGATTTGCCAGAAAGCTCAGCTCAGGTCAGTATGGCAGGAACTGAATTCAAGGCACATTTGTTGTGGAAAGCATCCTGCTCTTGTGATGGCAGAACATGCAGAGCAGCCAAACCCAGTGTTTGTGAGGTTTTCCATTGGAAAAATCCTCCTAGAGACACTGCTGCTGTTCTACTGAGTCCAGAGACCTTGGAGGAAATTGCCAAAGAACCACACTTTGTGAAGAACCAAACTTCCACAGGGTGGGAATACAAACTTATCTTAGTGTTTTCTTCTAAAGGGTATGGGCTGAGCAGAAGGCATGGATCCAGGGGAGTGGGTGGTTTTTAAATATAGTAAGAGAAACATAGTACAAACTGAATGAGGAAATAAGCTAAATATCTTTATTCTTCTATAACACCCCTGACCTCCTGCCTAAAGAGCAGGCTGAGCTGGTCAGGTTGGAAGGGCAGGGAGTATTTTTGGTGCAATGTGGACAACAGTCAGAGGTCAGAGACAACATCACTGGGTTTAAATCACCTTGACCATCTGCCTGCTTCAGTTTTCTTTTGTTCTGTGCAGGCACACAAGACCAGGAGGAGTTATGGGGAACGGGACACCCAAATCCTATTGAAATGTTGCCAAAATCCTTCACTGTTGTGGCAAGGGTTTACTGATCCTCATAAGTTTTTGGAGTATTTTAAGTAAAAAAAAAAAAATGGCTAACTTTTGATTTACAATACTCTAATTTATTTTGGATAAATATTAGCAATTCATACATTCCAAAATGCTTTTAAATTGTGCTTTATTCCCACTGTTTATAACAAAGCTTCCAACAGAGGGGACTCCACACAAGGTACTGCCAAAAAAAGGCAACGTTCCTGCAAGCCCCACCCAGCACAGCAATGCTGCTCACGTCACAGGACCTACAGAAACAAGTGAGTGCATGAAATATCAGATTGGATGGCACAGGAGGAACTGTGACACTCTTCAGCACTTGCTCTGGTGCAATCTGAACTAAAAGAGCTGTAAATGCAACACAAATGGTCCAGTTGTGAAAGCAGTCACACGGGTAGAGGTTTTATAGCCAAGTTTTAAGCCTTTTTTCTTTGCAACAGATGACATGGGCCATGTTCCAGAAGGAGTTACACTCCATCTCCCTCTTAGCCAAATATAAGCTCTTAGGAAGAGAAAATAACTTTTTCAGAGGTGTTCATAATCCCAGTCTAATCCATATGTGAAGCACAAAATTTAATCTGAGTTAGCCACATGCTAGCATACTGCTTCCACTGAAGGTGTCACTTTGGGATCTTCCTCAGGCAGCCACGGGCAGATCCTTGGCCTTTGCCAAACTCACCCCTCCATAGCCTAGAGCAATCTGTCCCTTCCCATTTTGACTAGCAACGAGACTCAAATCAAGGTGTGAGAAACTTGACTGAGTTCTTCCCTCTCTTGCAGGGCCTGCAGATGGTGCCAGCAGTCGGCAAAAGCCACAGGCACTCTCCTGGCTGGGGTGCCAGCCCAGGACTAAAGAGAAGTCACCCATGAACAGGACTCTCTTTGGCCCCAAAGGATTGCAATTTAAACATTGCTAGAAGTTGAGGAAGCAGATTCAGAAGTGTGCCTTAAAATGTATTTAAGCTCCTGTGTCATGCTGCTGAAGAGCAGAGGGAAGGTGAGCAGGAAGGAGAGGAAGCTTATACACTGTAAATTTCCTGTTCTATATCTATCTATATCTATATCTATATCTATATCTATATCTATATCTATATCTATATCTATATCTATATCTATATCTATATCTATATCTATATACTTCAAGTCTTTGCTCTGTCCTGTGTGCTCTAGCTGTTAGTTTTAGTCTAAAACAAGTAGGGTGTTAACAGAGTCCAAGAGGAAAACCTCATTTTCCCAGCAGTGTCTGTCTCCCAGAAGATGTCAGCATGGAGCCCAAGATGCCTTTTATTCCCAGGGCAAAACTGTGGATGCCACCCATGTATCCAAAAGGCTCTCTGGCTATTAAAACCAAATGTAAATGCCTGAGAAATAGTTTTCCCTGTTCTTTCTCTGTGTTGCTGTGAAGCTGGGAGGTGTACTGCACGTCTGGAATGCTGTTTGGGTGAGCAGATGTTTGGCTGTGAGAGCAGCCAGAGATTGCTCTAAGCTCTCTTCTGTCTACAGAGCATTTCAGAGCTGACTGCAGACAGAGAGGCAGCAGTGGTGATAGGTGAAGACCCTGATAAGAATGACTAGCCTGGAGGTAAACGATGGGAATGTATTTTTCTTTTTGGAACGTCTTCAGCTGGCAGCCTTCTCCATTAAGGGGCATTTAAAATACGCTGCAAATAAAATGGTTCTGATAATTGCATGGAATAGTGACTCCTTGCCCCAAGCAGAAGTGGCTTCCCTCCTCTAAGGTGACAGCCTCAGGTAGGTTTGGGCATTTTTTTTCAAATGGACGAAGAATATTTTTTACAGCTGCAGCACTGGCAAAGAATTCTCCTGTGTGCTGATTCTCACTGGGTGACACTGTGCACACTCCTATTTCTCTATGCCTCTTGCTTTGCTGTTGGGAAGATGAGGGATCATTCACTCCAGGGATGAAGAAGCTTAATTACTTGTCTTTATAAATGCTTTAAGTCCCTAAAGTGGGGATGCAATCAATGCAAGGGTGTTAGCGGGTGTAGCAAGCAACCGATTTTCCTAACGAAGCAGAAAATAGCAGGAAAAAGGGTGACAGGAAAAGTGGAAGGTCAGGAACACTTGTCTCCAGAGCTGACTCTTTTAGATAAACAAAGATATAAAAAAAGGGCGCACAGGTAAAATAAGCACAGAATGTGTATAGGACAAACGTGTGCCAGCAGGTCCTGAGCCAGGACTGTATTTACAAGACCTCACTGACCTGCAAACAGTGAGGGACCAAAAATGAGGGAAAACGAAGCTTTCCAAACATATACATCTTTGCTAAATAACTTTGGGCTGAATCACCATGAAAAGGTTGCAGTGTTTGGTGCCATTTCAAGCGAGCTGGATTGAGCCCAGTGCCTCAGTCTGCAGCTCCAAAGGGGGAAGTTTGTGTGACAAAGAGCTGGATAATTTTCCATGACTCTTAGGAAGAGTACAGAGCCACGTGATGTGCAAACTTCTCTGTTTGTAAAATCTGCATTTTAAGTCTGTAAATTTATGTAAAAGTTGGGGCTTGGAGGTGAGATTTTTCAATTAGCACTTGTAGGTTTGATTATTGCTGGATGTGAGGCTGCAGCCTGTGTCTTGTGCAAAGTGGAACTTTTCAGTGCTGGGCTAATGTTTATTCGATTCAATTCTTACCAATCACAAACAACTAGAGAAGCAAAAGGAGCTTAAACTGTCCTGGGATTTTTCAGCAGCATTTTCTAGCTTTACTGTGTCCAATTATTTAGTTTTTGTTCCTTACAATGACCGCTGGTCAGGGACATTAAATACCCACACAGCGTTACGGTGTAGTGGTAGCCTGTAATTAATTAAAAAGTGTGCTTTACGTTGAATTTTTACAGAGTCATTGAATTTTCAGAGTTAGGATGGACCTCTGAAGATCACCTAGTCAAACTCCCTGCCACGGAGGGGTCACCTCACGCAGGTAACACAGGAACGCATCCAAGGTGGGTTTGGGCTATCTCCAGAGGGGGAGACTCCGCACCCTCCCTGGCCACGCTGTTCCAGCGCTCTGCCCATCTCCATGGGAAGCAGTTCTTCCACATGCTGAGGTGAATCTCGTGTTTTAGTTGACGGCCGTTTCTCCTCACGCCGGGAGGTTGCCGGGACCCCACAGCCGCCCCTCAGCCGCCCCTCAGCCGCCACCGCTGCCCTCCCTCAGGCGCGGGCGCGCGCGGGCCGGGGG
>WEIU01002348.1:1083002-1120603 GCA_013389925.1 Aegithalos caudatus | reverse complement strand
GCAGGGCTCGGGGGTTGTCCGAGGAGCCGGGCGGGGCTCGCTGAGGCGGTGCCGCCCCGGGGCTGGACCAGCTCCCGGTTATGAGCACGGCGTGCCCCCGCCTGTCCCTCCGCTCTGCCCGGTGCCAGGTAGGGCTCGGCTCCGGCGGGACGCGGGGATGGGGCTGAGGGGGCTCTGCGGGGAAGTTCCCCTTCTCCACACACGCGGCACCTTCCCGGCTGGACGCTCCCCAGGGAGCTGGGGGGGTTTAGCTTGGATTAAAGGAGGACCGGGGGGACCTCATCGCTCTCTAGAGCGATGGAAGGAGGTTGTAGACAGGTGGGGGTCGGTCTTTTTTCCCAGGTAGCAAGAGATAGAAGAAGAAGAAACAGCCTCAAGCTGAGCCAGAACCACCAGAGAGGTGGTGGTGCCCCCGTCCCTTGGAGGTAGATGTAGATGTGGCACTTGGGGTCACGGTTTGACAGCGTTTGGTTTATCATGGGGCTCGATCCTAGAGTTCTTTTCCAACCTTAATGATTCTGTGACTCCCTCCAGCCCCGGTGCTGGGCCTGGGGCTGGTGCAGCCCTGCCGGGTGCTCTGCAGCCACTGCCGGGCTCGGCAGCGACCGGGGGATGAGCGATGCCGGGATGCCGGGATGCAGCCGCCTCCCGACGGCACAGCCCGGCTTCCAGCGCTGCTCCGGCTAAAAACGCGCTTCTTCCAGCCTGAATTTCGCGTGCAGAACTTCACTGCAGGGCTCAGGCTGAAAGCTGTGCCGGAACCGGGTGTTTGTAAGGTGACTACAGCCGGTGCTGTAGTTGTTGTCGGGGTTGACACACAACAAACGTCCCCGGGTGTTGTTGGCCCAGGCTGCAGCACCGGGGCTGCCCGAGGTGCTTCCTGCTATTGTTAAGGCAGGGATGATGTGTGTGCTGGAAGTTTGTGATAAAAGTGATGGGTGAACAAGATGTGCTGTGTTTTGGGAAGTTTCCTACTGAAACTTAAGAAATCGTGACAGCTTCCGAATATGGATATTAACAAAGAGGTGACAAGTGCTGCCAAGCCTGTACAAACTTTTTGGCAGCAATGGCAGGCAAGGTGCTGGCAAACTGTAGATTAGGATGTTCTTCTGCTGGTCTCTAACATATATGGGCTAAGTTGTAGTGCAACATGCAAAGCAGCTCTGTTTTTTGCTTATGGTGTACATTTGTACAAATGTAAGAACTGATGTCATTTGTTGGGTTAAAACTTCCTTGCTCTGCAAAGGGTGCTGGACATTTGGGAGGCTGGGCAGAAACAATGTGTTGAGTGATAGCCAAGTGCATGAAATTTGTTTGTTGGTACAATCTGCTTTGACTGGTGGGAGCTTGTTCTCCTGCACCTTAAGAAGATTAAATTGGTTCCACTTTTGTAGAGGTTGCTGATTCCCTAAGCATAACTGGTGTGTACCATGTGAGTATAGAAGGCTGCATGGGTCCAGTGATCCCTGGGGAAGTGCCCCAAGGGAAAGTATCCATTTCAATTTGGTGTGGGTTTTATGTCTTTTTAAAAGTTCTTACTCCACTCCTTTCTGTCTTCCTAAGCAGGCAAAATCCAAGTAAGCTGCCTGAAATCCTGTATCCTCTCATGTTAGATCAAATGGGGACTGGAGGAATTGAGACAGTGTTTAGTGCTGGGGAAACCCAAAGCAAGAAGAGAGGGGATCTGCACCCAAGCCGTTGGAGGCACGTTTCTTTCAAGACCACTGCTGATCTTAGAGAAGGGTTATTGTCCCCTGTGTCTGGCACATGCCTTTCTCTAAGCTGCTTTATTTTCTGTAGGCCTTACTGCTCCTGTAAGTGAGCTGGAGTGAGTTTCTTTAGCAGAGAAGCTGGAAGAGAATGTAGCCAAGAGGAGAGGAATCAAGAGACACAAATTACTTAAGCTCTTATCTATCCTAAGAATAAACAGTTACAATTGGGCTGTGAAGTGGAAATAAAGTTTCCAACCCCCCTAGGAGTTGCATCTGCAGTAGCTTTTGCAATAAGAGTTCTGGGGACACATCTCCCCTTTCTGGTGTTAAATGAGAGTTTGAGAGGTGGTTGTCTGACACAGCAGGGGTTTTGATATGTCATTGGATGAGTGACCTCCGACCTCAGTGTCTTTCTGGGGCCTGGGATGGGAAGAAAAGTTCTTGGTTCACACCCAGGCCAGGTTCAGGTTGGAGATGGTTATGGGATGGCTGCTCAGGGCACTCTGCAGGATGATTCTAGCACTTGGTCCACATTCCAGTTTGCCAGCACTGTGTCACAGAGGCAGCTTTGTGTGGGTCCTGGTGCACGTTCCTGTTGGCTGGTGACTTTGAGTTGAACTTGAATGTAAATTCTTGGCTCTTTCTGGAAGCTTTTCCTTTTGATTCTGGCAAGGGGAAGACAGAGGCACGTTCCCTCTAATGAGCACAGAGACCTCTAATTTGTGCTTTCAGTCTGGTGTCCTTTATGAAGTGCTCAGGAAGTGGATGGGTCATAATCAATAGAGCAACTCTTGTTTTCTGCAGCATTTTCCTTCTGAGGGAGAATTAAGCTGTCTTACTGCTCTTTTCCAGGGTTCCTCTCTGGCACTGGTAGAGTTAACAGAAGTGGAGTCTTTCTGATTCTGTGCTGCTCTCTGCTGTGTGTGTGTCTTGGAAAAGCCAAACTCTCTGGCAGGCCTGCATGCCGTGTCCTGGAAAGCAGGCTGGAGCCCTTGGGGTGCACTTGGTAAAGCTGCATTGTGGGGTGGCTTTGTTTGGTGAGGATCCCTCTTTCCATTTGCCCCAGGAATGTGAGTGCCACCCACAGTGTCCAGTCAGACCTGTCACTGCTGCCAGGAGAGCGATCTGTCCACGCCTGGCTGGGACAGCTTTGCAGGAATGCTGGGAGGCTGCTGTGCTGCCCAGGGCTGTGGAAGCTGCTGGCTTGGGAGATGGCAGAAAAGGATGCTCCGTGCAGCTTTCCAGCCTTGCTGCATTCCAGGCAGCCCAGAGGGCTCAGGCGGTGCTGGAAGCACAGCGGGCTGGGATTCTGTGCGCAGTGGGCACCCCATTCATCCAGAATAGGAAGCAGTCCCTGCCCTGAGCAGCTGAAGGGGATCAAAAGCAAGAACAGATCTGGGCAAAACTCAAACCCAGGAGTGTGCCAAGCAGGAGGCTTGGCAGTGTCCCTCCATTATCTTCTGCTGCTGGACTCAGATGCTTGGTCTGAAGTGCTGACGCACATATGTAATTTGCCCCTTCTTTAGCTCTCTGCTGGTCTCTCTGAGTGTTTCTTCTCAGATCTGTTCCCTCTTCAGTCTTGACTAGCTAAACACGGAGAATTACTGCTGAGTAATACCTGCTTCTTGCTCTGCAGAGTGTAAAACATTATGTCTGCAGTTCCTCCAGCTCCTCTTAGCAGGCAGAATAAGAACTTGTCTTCAGGAATGCACACTTTTTGGTGTTGCAGTGCAAAGTTTTGTGTTAGGCTACAGCTCTGCTGAATTTCTGGCTCTCCCTACTTCCAAATTGTAAATAAATACACCAGGGTGGAGAAACCATAAGCCTTTGGATATGTGTTTTGTGTCCTGGGACAAGCTGACCTAATACTTTGACATGTAACAGTATCTGGTATTGTTCCTCTTTGTTACTAAATTCTTGTCTAATGTTTGAAACCTGGACTTCGGTTGTTAAAACCCATCACCCATGAGACACAAGCACAGCCATGCAGGGGACTTTTCACCAAGTCATTCCCTGCAAGGCTGCAGTGAGCTTCAGAGGTGCTGGGCACCTTTTTCCTGGGAATGACAGAGCTCAGCACTTTTGCATATCTGGACTGGAGTTCTTCTGCATCTCTGTGAAGGGTGGGGTTGGTGCTGTTTAAGGGTGGTGTGAATTGGCTGGGGAGCAACCTCTGTGTTTTGGGAAGAAGAGACACCCAGCCTTCATTTAAAAACAAAAACAAAAACACGACTTTTCAGGGCAGCTTGCCCTGAAGTGGCTTTGTTTTCAAAGCTGGTGTTTGCAGGGTTTGTTCTGAAGTCATTGGAAAGAATTGGGATGTCTGTGGGAAGGACAGCTCTTGTTTTTTATCTGTAGGTGCTGCTTTGTGTTTATAATCAGAGCCTGGACTGTGCTTGGAGGGGTGGAGAACATTGCAGTAACTACTTGTAGCTCCTCACTTTGCTGTGTTGTTCCTCCCTGGCTGTAGGCACTGACTCCTTGCTGGAGGACAGATCAAGGCTGGTTTGCCAGCCTGCCTCTGCATGGAACCTTGGACCAGAAAACATGCAGCAGGGTGGGGAGGTGGCTGTTCCCTGAGGATGTTTTGGGAAGGAAGGGGCTGGGAATCATGGAGAACAGACAGTGAAAAGATGGGGCTGGTTGAAAGAAAAAAACCCAAACCTGCTGCAGCCCTCAGAACAGATGATCTGAGCTGCCCCTTGAACAGTGATTTCTCACCTGTCCTTGCTGATCAAGAGTTGTTAGTGTTGAGTGTGATAGAAATATAAATTACATTAAAGCAGGAGAAGAGGTCCTGACTCAACAGTGTCTGGGCACGAACACAGATTTACCAGAGCATCCTTAATCTCCTAAATCATTCAGTTAAAAGTAATCTCTGCTTTAGATTTTTATTGATGCGTGGCTCTTACCAGGACAGAATGTCTTTGTGGGAGGGTTGTAGGAGAACTTTTTGTATCATCTTTGTTTCTGACAAAATGAAATAGCTCAAGAAAGGTCATGGAGATAACAGCTACTGGGTGCCTTCACAAAGAGTAGATAAGATGGTGTGTTCAGGTCAGTGATGTTTTTTCAGCAGGGACTTGCTTTAGCCACTGAGGCAGTGGCACTTTTAGCCCTGTATTCGTAACTCCAATAAGGAATTTGTTTTCAGCACAGAGCACCTTCATGCAGAGGTGAGACCACAGTGTGATACCAAAAGCTGAAATCATGGATTGAGGCTTCTTTCTTCTTGTGTGTTAGATAGTGTGAAGGAGGTCTGAAAGGTAATTGGCTCTGCATACTTTCTGTGTATGGTTGTATGTTTTAATACTCTCAAACTTGCCTCTGTAAGCTCTAGGCCTGAAATCATATTTTACTAATTTTTTAAAATTTAAACAGAGCTTCTCTTGAAATCACCTAACTCCAGAAACTTGAGTTTGATAAGAAGCCATGATTGCTATGAAACTGATAAAATTGCAACACATTATGTCTGCTTTTGGCCAGCCAGCTCTTTTCCACAGAGCCTCTATGGAAACCTCTGACTCTCACAGCTCTCCCCATGTGGGAATGGGGATGGTCAGCCCCGTGACAAGTTTTGATTTTGCCAGGTCATTTTCTCCAAACCAGAAGGATTAAGTGTTCAACTAACTTTTCTTTCCTTGTACCTTCCCAGGCTCCTGCTCTGCAGCACCATGCTGGATCCCAAGCCTCACTCTGCAAGCCAGAGGTGAGTCCAGGTGAAAGCCAGCTACCACAGTCGGTGTCAGGATGACCAAAGCGCGGCTCCTCCGTCTGTCTGTGGTGCTGGTCTCCATCTTCATGATCCTCCTGATTATTGTGTACTGGGACAACGTGGGGACGGCTCACTTCTACCTGCACACGTCCTTCTCCAGACCCCGCTCCCCAGGAGCCATCGCCGCAGGTGAGGACTGGGAAGCCTTGCCAGATGTCGATGAATTTTTGGCAAAGCTGCTCAGTTCGAGCCTGAAACAGAACAGCTCTGTCCCCCGAAAGACAGAGCAGCTCCTCGTCCAGGGCTCCAACAAACCCGTGCTGAGCAACCTGGAGGAGAACGTGCGGGGCTATGACTGGTCTACACACAAGGACAGGACCAGCTTGGACCAAGAGAAGCTGCAGGTGGAGAGGCAGAGAACGTTGCGGGAGTTTTGCGCCAATTCCAGCTTCACCTTCCCCACCAAGGAGCGCTCTTTTGACGACATTCCCAACTACGAGCTCAACCACCTGATCGTGGATGACCGCCACGGCGTCATCTACTGCTACGTGCCCAAGGTGGCCTGCACCAACTGGAAGAGGGTGATGATCGTGCTGAGTGAGAGCCTGCTGGACCAGGGAGTCCCCTACAGGAACCCTCTGGATATCCCCCGGGAACACGTCCACAACACCAGCACCCACCTGACCTTCAACAAGTTCTGGCGGCGCTACGGGAAGTTCTCCCGGCACCTGATGAAGATCAAACTGAAGAAATACACCAAGTTCCTCTTCGTACGGGACCCCTTCGTGCGCCTCATCTCCGCTTTCCGCAGCAAATTCGAGCTGGAGAATGAGGACTTCTACCGGCGTTTCGCCATCCCCATGCTAAAGCTCTACTCCAACCACACCAACCTTCCCACCTCCGTCAGCGAGGCCTTCGGGGCTGGCCTCAAAGTCTCCTTTTCTGACTTCATCCAGTACTTACTGGATCCCAGGACAGAGAAGATGGCCCCTTTCAACGAGCACTGGAGGCAGGTTTACCGCCTGTGCCACCCGTGCCAGATAGACTATGATTTCATCGGGAAGCTGGAGACGTTGGATGAGGATGCTGCTTATTTATTGCAGCTCCTCAAAGTGGACAGGCTGCTTCGCTTCCCACCCAGCTACCGGAACAGGACTGCCAGCAGCTGGGAAGATGACTGGTTTGCCAAAATCCCACTGGCTTGGAGGCAGCAGCTCTACAAGCTTTACGAAGCAGATTTTGTACTCTTTGGCTACCCCAAGCCAGAAAACTTGCTTAAAGACTGAACAGTGATTGGGCAGTGGGTGTGGGAGGGAACATCTGAAATACCAAAAATGTTTAAATCCTCCTCGTTTTTGCTCTTAACTCCCTTCCCAATGCAAGTTGGTACAATGAAATATATTTTTTCTACTGCTTCCCCTTCCGTTTTTGCAATAATGCCAGAGTCCAGGGTATTCCAGCCAGCTGTGCATATGCAAAAAATGCCATGTTTTTGGGTTATAATTTGTTTTCTGTTTCTTAAAATGTCCCAATACTTTGCAATGGGTTGCTGCCCTTGGTCACTCTGCCAATCATGTCCTTCAGTAGCTTTTTATTAATACTTTTTAAAAATTAATATATTTAAGATATTTAAAACAAAGAGTGTGTCTTGACAAAGGAAGGGAAGGAATAAAAAAAAAAGTAAAAGAAAACTCCAAGAAATTACGTACCTGCCTCTGTGTGTTGTATCAGAGCTGCTTTTTGAGAGGTCCAAGGTTTGCAGAGCACTTGGAGCTCTCTGGGGGCTGGGATGTTGATGGTGCCAGGTCTGCTGGTGGTCACTCCAAGGCAGTGGGATGGGTCAGTGCCTGGCTCTGCCAAACAGGCCTGGGAGAACATCTGGAAGGACTCTGGTGACTCACACTGCTCACAGGGGTGGAGTGTGACACCAGGGTCACAGGAAGGAAATGGCATTGGGAGCCAGGTCCTGTGGGGTGTTTTGGGCCATGCACGTGGCCAGCACAGCACCCCTGCACTGCCTGACCTTTTGGCTGAGTACTGTGGGACTCTGCTGTCCACAAAGCTGAGGTTCAGCCCCTATACCTTGCTAGTGTGGAGCATTCCCATGACTTGTCCCATTCCAGGGGGGTGCTGAAGTTCTTAGGGGTTGTGGCCAGCTGGGGTGGGCAGTGTCCTCCTGGATGGGTGAGCTGGCCAGGCCCTGGTGCTGTGCTGCTCCATGTCCTGGTCACTGCTGCATGCAGTGCAAGTCCCTTGAGAGCTGTGCTGTGTCCTCATCATCCCTGTGCACGCTGTAAGGCAAGGATGTAGATGCTTATCCCTGGGAGAAGAAGATCCAAAAGGTTTCTTTCAATAAGCAGATGTCAAGGTGAAGTTTTTCTGTTTTCAGCATTCCAGCTACTGCTCGTGACACCAATCCTCATCTGCTGCCTTTCTGCTTATTCCAAATGTCTGATGCAGATTTGATCATCTGCCTTGCTGGGACCTGCTGCAGGAGTGATGGTTCCCACTCTGCTGGGAGCACGTGGGCTGCTTCCCAAAGGAAATTAATGCCTTTAGAGACTTTTTGTGTCTCATCAGCTGAATCTGCTTCTCTTTCTCTCTCTGAATTGCTCTGCAAAAACTGTTTGCTTAGCAGATTAGACAGGCAACTCTTTCAGAGCTGAAATGCCTAATTATTTCCCTGGACTGTAGATGGTATTGGTGATTAAGGTCTAGGGTCAGGCCTTGGGAGACAGCTCTGTGTTTTGGGAAGACTTCTTTGTATTGGCCTTTTACTCAGTTTTTCTCCAAGGCCATCAGTAGACATGACTTATCCTCTCTCTCTCTCCTCACTTCCCCAATTTCTGCACAAGTACATCGAGGCACTCCATGCTTCCACTAACAAATATGCTGTATCAAGTTTTTTAACCTATAAATGAGAGGTAATTGCTGGTAGTTGGACTCAGAATAAAGGGTTTGTTTCTCCTTGTATTCACACCATTCTCCTGTAATTTCTGCAGAGATATTTGCAGTGTAAATGAGTCTGAAGTCGTTGTCAGGGTCTTGGTGCTTTGCTCCTCATAGCTTGGGGAAAAAGGAAGTGCTTATTTCTGAGTCATTATTTAAAACTAATAATAGAAAAGTGTTGATCTCTTCAATTTTTTCCCAGTTAACAGTTAATTGCTGCAAAACAGAAAGATGTAGAGTCTCGTCTCCTATAATGAGTAATCCCGTGAGTCTCTTGATTCCTGCTACATTTACATTTCTTCAGGGTGGGTTCATCCCTCTCTTTAAAAAACACAGCATGGATGTTTTCATCTCTTGTCTTTTCAAAGTGTTTATTTTTTCCTCTTTTAATTTCCACGTAATTGATGTTTAGTATGTGCAGGCATGGGGGGCTGGGGCCATAGCACAGATGCCGTGTGAGCTTCCCACCAGCTGCTTCCCCTGCACCTCCTGATCTGCTTCTCTCTCTTCCTGCCCCTCTGAGCAGTGCTTGGATCCCAGTGCCACCCTGCAAACCAGCTGCTGCCTCCCTGGCCACGCTTGTCCTGTGATTCATGGCCGTGGCCTGTCCCAGGAACATCTCAAGGTCACTGGTTGGCAGTCCTCCAGGGCAGGGGAGGAATGGCTTGCAGAGTTGTTGCCATTTTTGGCAGCGAGGTCCTGGTTGTGTGCAGTGGGCAGAAAAGGTGCAAAATGTCTGCAGAACCTGCCCAGCAGCTGCTCCACGTGGTGTGAGAGTGTATCCTCTCCATGTGATTTAACAGCCACAGAAGAAAAAGGTTTTTCCAAGGCTCCCTTCCCTTGCCGACACTGGCTAGACAGGGAGACTTGGAACACACTGATCTCTCTTTCCACATCCAAAGCTGGATGAAGTGAGTAAATTCCAGCTTTATGTGCTAACACCACCCTGCATCACACTGAGGTCCAGAACACCCCATGTGTGAGGCTGAGCAAGCTGCCTGCATCCCAGTGGCTTCATCAGCCTCCCTGGGAGCTGCAGGCAGAAAGGAGAATGTACAGATGGCATCAGGCCACCGAGGGCCCTGTGTTCTCCACTTTCCCTCTTTCACCTCACCAAGTTCAGCCTTTACTGATATCTTAGACATTTTAGTGCTTGCAGAACTGTCCCCAGCCAATGTGCTGGGTGCTGTTGGCTCTCTCCTTATTTTCCATTGCCACGCTTCAAAGCTCTTCCCAGGAGGAGCAGTAAAACTCTGATGGGGACTGTTCATGTTGCAGTGCTTGGCTTCTGGATTCAAAATAACTTGTTCCTTGCTGCTCCTCCCTTTTGAAGCCCTTCTTCCCCACCCTGCCACCACTGTGAATGTATTGTTAAGAAGTCAAAGGGGATCCAGGCTGTGCTGAGCTTTGTGGTAAGACCACTGGATTGCCAGAACTGGGATGTAGCCTCTGGCTTTGGAAATGTGCATTTTTTGTGGGTTTCTTGCTCTGTTCTCATGATGTGAAAGTGTGTATGTGGGGGGGGAGAAGGACAAAGAGTTCAACCAGCCATGCTTCCTTCCCTCCTGGTTTAGTAAAGGAGTTGGAATTTGGTATTTGACAAATAATGGCAGGCAGAATGCATCCGTGCTGGCCTGAAGTCAGAAGAGGGCTAAAAATCCTGGAATGTAGAAGGTTATGATGCTAGTATCAGTTTCATGAGGGGTGGAAAATGCTTTGAAGCAGGCTATTTGTGTCTGAATAAACCTGGCTTTGTCATTTCATGCTCAGCCTGCAAAGTTGTGTCCTGTTCCCCTCTTGGCTTGCTTTTCCCTGGGGTTGACCACTTGGCCAAAGACAGCACGGCGTCTCTAACGAGGCAGAACTGATGTGCAGATGCAAAAATAACCTGGGGTTTGACCAAGATGTTTCCAGCTGGGTAGAACTGAAACCAGCTTTAGCGCTTGCTCAGCATCAGAGCCAAAATCTTTACACAACCATTGAACAGATTTGGTCCCTCGCTGTTTGATGTCAGATTCTCTGGTGGAGTGGGATGCATGTGACCTGGCTTTGCAGCCCCTGTGTCCTCCAGGAAAGGGCTGTCAGGTCAGAACTCCATGTTTTTTGAGCAGTTACATGACTTTGTCAGGGTAGGACTGTCTTTAACACATGGGTACCTTTGCATCTCAGTATTTTTTTTTTTACCTTAACCCTTTAATTCGCCTGTTTTTACGGGGGACAAAATTACAGACTCATCACCCACGGGCAACATTCACCCCTGGACAACGTGTGAGATGAAGTGTTTTGGCTGTGTGTTTTGCATCCTTCAAGGTGGCACTGGGAGGATGGAGGGCAGGGGATGAATGGCAGCATTGAAAGGGTGGTGAAGAAAAGCCAGTTTGTTCCTTCTTACGTAAGCTGGACCTTTGCAGAGCCTGCGGGGGAAAGCCGGTGACTTGGCAGGGCGCTGCGGGGCTGTGGTGCACAGCGGTGCCAGCCGGGGTGTGGGCTCAAAAGAAAGTCGTGTTGCTTGAATTTAAGGGCTTGCCCACGCTGGTCTTGCTCATAAACCCTCTAGTCAAGGGCAAGAGGGGTAAATAAAGCAGGATTTAATCAAGCCATTGATAGCCAGCTGTTTGGGAAAGAGATGGGGAGGATGGGTGATGCTGGCTCTGGAGCTGGCACAGTGCAGCTCTTCTCTATCCTTGATTCAATCAAATTGGGATTCGACCTTAGACTGTGCAGGCTGAGGTCTGTCCTTGCAGGAGCTGGGCAGCATTATGCCCTGGGGGCTGTGGCAGAGTGCCATGCCATGCTAGGAATGGTGTGGAAGAGCTCTGTGCTGGGACAGAAGGGATGTTGGAGATCCCTGTGCTGGGACAGAAGGGAGGCAGGGGACTCCTGTGCTGGGACAGAAGGGATGCTGGAGAGCTCTGTGCTGGGAGAGAAGGGATGGGAGAGAGCCCTGTGCTGGGAGAGAAGGGATGGGAGAGAGCTCTGTGCTGGGACAGAAGGGATGCTGGAGATCTCAGTGCTGGGACAGAAGGGATGCTGGAGATCTCAGAGCTGGGACAGAAGGGATGCTGGAGATCTCAGTGCTGGGACAGAAGGGATGCTGGATATCCCCGTGCCGGGATGGAGCGATGCTCGGCAGCCGGCGGGGCTGCCTGAGCCTCTTCTCGCCGCTGTGTCTCTGCGAGGCTCCGCAGGAACCGGGGCGTGCAGCCGCTCCGCAGTGGCCGATTCTAAACCCGGTTTGTGTCCCTGGGCTCTGACAGACGCCGCTGCCGCTCCCCCGGCCCGACTCCTGCGGCAGCAGCAGTCTGTCTGTCCGTCTGTCCGTCCGTCCTCGGCAGCTGCCAGCTGCAGTTCCCATCACGGATGCCCTGCAAAGCTCAACCCAAACCCACACCGGGGTTCCTGTGCTCAGCAGGAGCTTTTTGTGTGCAGCCTGTGCTGCAGGTGAGCCTATGTCTGAGACTGGAAAATTAATTGCTGCCACTGAATATTAAAGGCTTTGGAAACCTTCACAGAAGGAGGTGATTTAAAAAAAAAAAAAACAAAACAGAATCATAGCGTCATAGGCTGTCCTGAGGAGGAAGACACCTGCAAGGATCATCGAGTCCAGCTCTCAGCCCTGCCCAGCACATCCCCAAGAGTCACACCAGGGGTGCTAGTGGAGAATGCTGCAGTAATTTTAGCAGGCTGCCCCAGAGGGGAAGCAGGTCAAGAAAATGCAGCTGTTCATCTGTCTTTTTTTCATCATTTATACATTGCCTTTTGTATCAGGCTTTTCAGGTATTCCTGTCCTTGCCATCTGGGCTGTGAGGTCTGGACCTGGTCCATTGCATTTGGAGAGAGACAGTGACCCCCAGGGCAGCAGAAATTTCCCTTGCAGGGAATGATGTGTACCCAGAGACCGTGTTTTCCTCCTCAAAACAGGAGACAGAGCCAAGGAGCATGTATTTAATTATCAGTGATGCTAATAGTAGCTGTGAGCCCTTTGGTGAGTTCCTCAAGCTGCCTCCTGTTTGTTCTCCATAAAGGAGGAGTGGCAGACACCTGTATTTTGGAGAGGTCCTGTGTGTGAGCTGTGTCCACAGGAAGTCTGGAGTCCTCCAGGAGGAGCAGTGACCTGGATGGGAATGTTGGGATAGAGTGCTGGCAGTGAAAGCCATGCAAAACTGCCTCAGTCCAGGCATGTTTTGCCATGGGATTGATCTGGAAGCTGTTGGCATGAGAACTGTATTGATTCAAGAAGTACATATGCTTTGGGCAGCTCAAGGGCTCAAGGGCTCATATGGATCCGTGAGCAAAACTCTGCCACAGAAATGCAGAGGTGCCAGCTCACCATCCTGCTCTGCCCCTGGCTGGCTCCCAGAGGAAGGGGAGGCACAGAGAGTACCATCAATCTGAACAAAATGTCTTTCTTCATCTGGGGAAATGCTGGGCATTCTTGAGCAGAGTGTGTTCAGCCAGCTGAGATGCCATTAGCAGGGCTGGCGCTTTTCACCTAACACAGGGGGTTGTAATTTTGTCTCAGATTCTCATCCTCACACTGTGCCAGTACCAAAATACTCCCAGTCTTCCCCAAACCATGTGTTCAACAAATGAGGGAGACTTTTCCTGACCCACCAAGCAGTGCCTTCATGAATTCCATGTTTTATCCCCCAGGCAGATGGATCACACGCAGCTTTGGCAGAGCCACATTGTGTGGCAGAGAAGCTGCAGTTTCAGTGTTTATTTCTCTGTCATTGTAGGAATTCAAAATGGATGGAACAAAATGCCATTGGGATTGACTCTTGTTTTGTTTGGACGCTACACAGGTCTCTGTGGAAAACATGGGAGGAGTGCAGGGGACAGAGAAGAGCCAAGGAGATGTGTTAAAAAGGCAGTGGTGGCCAAAAGAGTGGTCAGCAGGGAGTGGAGCAGGGCTGGGGATGTGTTTCTGAAGGATAAAAAGGGTGGGAGGAGTGGAGGGCATGTCTAATCAAAATGGGGATTCTGTGGAGTAGGTAAATGCTGAGTGAGAGGGGCTGCTGAGAAGCCAGGTGCTGTGTGCTGCAGCATAGAGACCCGTCCTGTGTGCTTATCCAGGGCAGAGCAGGGGCCAAAGTAGAAGAGAAAAGAAATAATTGAAAAATCAGGTGGTGAAAGCTTACCATAGGGACAGATTATCTGAAGTTCCTGTGTCTTCATGAGTGGTGCTGGGTGTTGTGGACTTGGACCAAACAGGTATTTAGAGCAGACTAAGAAGAGTGATGGTCTAAGGTTCTGCTTGCCTGTGCTGGGGGAGGAAGGCTTCCAGTTCCACCAGCTGTCAGCCTCTGCAAGCAGGGCAACGTCCACAGGGAGTGGAAGTGCAAGAGAGATGGTGCCAGTGACCTTTCACATGTTATTGGGCACTTCTGTCTGTCTGCAGTTTTTCTTTCCCTCAGCCTTTGCGTGCTTTATTGATTTCTGACTCTGTATATTTTGTGTCTTGAGTAAATCAGAAGTATTTGTCACCTAGAATGATCATGCTGAGAGGATAAAGCTTTTTACAAAGCCTTTGGTGACCTTTAGCTAATGATAAATCAGTGAACTGAGTGTATATAAGCATTTCCCAAGTGCTGGGTGTTGTTATGCACAGTGGGGAACCCACCTCGGCATGACACAGCTACCCAGAAGTAATCTGGGCATGCAGGTCTTCTGAATAAAGATTCTTGCTTCAAGTCACAATGACCTAGATTTGTGTTTCTTGATTATTTTCCCTTGTATTTTATGTATTGTGAGTGAATGTAGTGTATGTGAAGTCAAGTGTCAGAACCAATCCATAGCTCTGGACAGGTGAATACATGTGAAATGTTTAAACAGATACATTTTTGATGGAGTGAAATACAGGCAAGAGATGCCCTTCTGTTTTCTGTCAGCAGAGGGTCATTTTTGTGGTTACAATTACCACATTGCAATGGATTGTCGATTCTAGGAGATTTCTTTTGATTAACCCAGTTTATTTGTTCATTCTCCTGAGCAAATTGTGTCCCAGGGTGGTTTGTGCTGTGCACCACCAGGGTACTGTGGGTGTGGGACAGTCAAGCTCTGCTGCTGGCTGTGGATGTCCCTGTGGCTCTCCATCCCTGAGCCTGTTTGCTTTGTCCCTGTTCCAGCTGCCCTCAGCAGCCAGAGGGTGAACCCAGGCACAGCTCCACCTGCACCCTCTGCTATCCACTGCACACATCCAGCCCCCAGTTAGTGGGGCTGGGAGTTAATCCCAAAATGATGGAATTTAGATTGTGTTGGTTTCCCCTCTTCTCCTTTAGATGCCTCAAGTCTGAGCTTCCTGGATTTCTTGGATTCTCAAAATAGCATCAGGTTTCCCACAAAGCCCTGCCAGCTGCAGCAGGAGAGAGAGTACAGCCTATGGTGGGAAGTAAAATTCACAGTGTTATTCCACAGGTACTCCCAGACAGAAGCAATTCTTGGATTGGTTTTGCATCATACACACAGATCCTCCTGGGGAAAATGAGGGTGCTGGGAGCAGCCTGAAAACAAAAGCTCTTTGTGAGACACAGACAAACTGTGCTTCTCTTCCACCACAAAGCACCAGGTAGAGGCAGAGCTGCAGGATGAAGCTGCTGCGTGGTGAGGGTCCTTCATATACCAAAATTGTGTCAGGTTGGGACCAGGCCCTCAGCACATCCGTGGCTCCAGGATACAGCAAGATTTTTGGGAGCAAACCTGTTTAAAAGAAGAAGCAAAGCATCCTACATCAGCAAGTGAGAATGTGAATTCAAGATGTCAGGGCAGGTTCCAGATGCTGTTGCACTTTGCATTTATTACATTTTTTAGAGCTTAGCAAAAGGTCATTGTGCTTGGACACAGCTCCTGGCTTTTGGAAAGTCTGCAGGTTTGGGATTGGTGCTTTTCACTTTGTTTTAAATGAGAAAACTGCCAGCTTGTAAAGCTTGCCTTTGGAATTGAGATGCCAATGAAAATTTAGCTCTTATTATTTTAGGCTAAAAAGACAATGAGGGATAAGTTTTTTGGGAGTGGGGTAGGTTTGCATTATTTTTTTCTCTCTGTGTTTGTTTTTTCCTCCGATATTCAGGAAAAAGCATTCAGTATAGATTAAGCTGCTGCTGTCAGTGTTAGCTGGATTTTTTTTGGCCATGCTGATTGGGAGGAAATTTCCAATACAGCCTGGTTGCCAGAATTGGATTCTTTGCTGGAATATTTTTGTTAAAATATTCCGACTTGCTCCTTGCAGGGATGCCACTTAGTGCAAGAGCACACAGCAATTGGCTGCCTCATTCTCAACTCTGAGTTTGATATTTTTGTTATTTTTGTTGGGGTTTTTTTTTTTTTTTTGCTGGTATTTGCTTTGGACAGGCCAGTTCCCACACCATGGAGATGATGATGCCACAAGCAAGGTCTTTCTGTAGGATCCTTTCTTGGCCCTCCTAGAGATGAATATTTTACTGGGAGTGGAGTGCAAAGGAGGAATTCCATCAGGATGGAGTTAACTAGCTGGTGAAGGACCAACATGTGGGCAGGGCCTTGGAGGCAACCTGGGTTTTCTCTCATCTTCTGATCTTTTTGCATCAAAGCTGGGACCCACTGACCTTGGAGGTCTTTTCCAACAAAAATGACTCTGTGATTCTCCCTTCTGGCACTTATTACACGCTATATATTCGCCTCCAAGGATCTCATGTGGTGCCTTCCAAGTAAAAATGGGGAAACTACACGTGTTTGGCTTGATCTGCCTGACCCTGGCAAGGCATTTCTGAGGCCATTGTGCTGCTGCTGCTCCCTGCCTGCAGCTGCAAGGTCTGACAGCGCGGAGCTGAGGCACAGCTCCCCTCAGCCCTGCTCAGACAGTCACCCACAGATAGCAGGAGCTGCACTGGGATTTGTTTTTCTTCTTTTCTTGTTTGGTCAAAAGCAACAGGGGATTTTTTTTTTTTTCCCCTCCTGAAAGAACAGCAGTGTTTGGTTTGAGAAAGGATGAGGTCAAGAAGTGGCAGGAAAAGGCTGTCTCATTGTGTTTTTGGTTACTTGATTGCTTTTTTGCACCTGCACCAGACTTCCACTGGTGAGAACTGGGGTTTTGCTGGGCTCCCAGAACGGTGCTGTCGCAGAGGAAACATCTTCCACTCTCCAGTGGCATCCTGTGTTTTCCTTCTCACTCTGTCATCACTTCACAAAGTCAAACCCCGAGCTCACATTGCACGTTTGCACAGCCATCCACCCTTGTGCTCCTGGCTGCTGTCAGGGTGGGAAAGGGGCAGCCTCCAGCAGCAGAGGGATTAACTGGCAGGTGATTTTAAGGGCTCTCTTCCCGTTAGGGATGTACCTCTTGGTTTTCTCCAGTCTGTCCTCTGCAAATAAAGAGAAATATTGTAAAATGAGAAGTTTAAGAATACAAAAGAAGAATGGAAGAGTAAAAGAGTTTTGCGAATGAAAGGCTTGAGGAGAAAAAAATTTAAGAATTAAAAGGGAAGAAAGAAGGAAACAGAATTTGCAGGTTATGTTTCTGAGCTGTTTCAATAGCAGTTTAATTCAAATAAATTCCTGTGTATGTGTTGGAGCTTCCTTTGCATTGCCTTCCCCAGGATCAGAGACCACCAGGAATGCAATTGGAATACAAGGCTGAGAGGCAAAGGATTTTCCATCCTTAGTTCTGCAAATGGGTCGTGCTCTGACCTTCAGTGAGTCACTCATGTGCTGGATGCCTTCAGTTTTACTGAGGTTCTGACTGCTGACTTCCTCCTAAGGATTTGGAAGCATTCTTGGGCCAAACAGAATTACAGAGAGCTCCTTTTAGGTTAATGGCTGCAACAATTAAAAGAAATCAGTTCTTTCCCACCCCGAGCTGTGGCTACATGTCAAGTTAAGCAAACAGCTCAGCTGCTGCTGCAGCACCTGCAGTGAGGGACTGACCCATTAAAAATCTCATTTTGCTGGACACCTTGTTCAGAGGCTTTAGCTCTTGCTAGTTACCCTTAATCTGAATCATGTGTAGTTGATAGCCTGGCATGCTGCTGCTGGAACCTTTCCTGTTGTGCTTTTCAGGGATGTGCAGTACGTGCCTTGTGTTGGCTCCAGGGCACTGGGCACAAGATTTTCTGTGTGCAATGGTCTCTGGATTCTAATAATTTATTGGGCAGGTGGATGGTGAGCTGACATCTGTCCAGTCCTATTGGCATCTTTGTGGTTTTATTTTTGATTTAGGAAACAGTGATGTGAAGCAGGCTTTTTTTTTTTTTTTTTTCCTGCCAATTAAATTCTTTTCCTAGGGTGTTGTTGTTTTGTTTTTCTTTTCCTCTTTCTGCTCTAATTTTCCCTGCTTTGCCTATTCTAAAGGCTGAAGTAGGTTAGCCCCTCTTCTCCTTCCTGCCCCCACACAGGCACATTTTGAAAAGCACCACAGCCTCAAATTTGCAATCTGTGCAGTTTGAGTGTGTCAGATACTCCAGTCCCTAACACCAGCTATTAGGGCTGTGTTTAGTCTAGCAGTATTTGAAATAAATTTGAGCCAGTGGAATGTGAGAGGACTTTAGAGATTGCTGGAAAAGAAAAGTTATTCCAAGAAAACCCATATACTCTCAGGAACCCCAGAGGCAGCAAGAGAGAGAAGAGAAATAGGTTATCTTTAGCCCAGGCAAATAAAATATTCTTATTATAACTCCATGGGCACTATGCCAGCTCTCTGCAAGCAATATTTCTCTTTGCATCTCGCTTTGCCAGTTAATTGGACATCTATTATTTCATGATTTCAGCAGGAAACATAGCCTGAGTGATGACTTTGGTACCCAGCCCAGTGCTACTGTGCACTTTCTGAGCCCTGAATTGTGCAAACGCTTCCAGTCAGCCCCTGCTCCTTCTCCAAGTGTGTGTGAATTGTCACTGCTGCTTGGTGACATTTTCTAGGGACACTGGGGCTGTTCCTCCAGCACACAGCTCTTCCCACGATGTTCAGGACCCTGCCAGGATGGAGGCAGCTCCTCCTTCCCCATCTCCTGCTCCTTTCCTTTCCCTGCCTGGGGACCATTCTGGCTGCTCCCTTGGGGACATGGGGACAGCTGGGGGACAGAGCCACACTCCACGTGCAGGGATGTGGCAGCCCAGGGCTGGTCCCCACTGCCCACTTCTCTCTGCCAGATTATTTGGGTCAGTTATATCTAGAAACCATGGTGGAAGCAGCTCATTTTAAGATGATACAATTTTTATTTTTTATTTTTTTTCCTGTCAAGATCCTGATTTTCCAAACAAGTTTGTTTACCTTTCCTACCCAGCTCTGGGGTTATCCACACACAGACCAGAGCCTGAGCATAGTTATAGCTGCCTGCCCGGATGCTCACCATGAATTGTTTGCTGACAAGCCTCAGACCTGCAATTACTCAGAGAAATTATTCAGCAAATAGTTTTGAATAATGAACCCCTTTGAGAAATTTGAGTTGTTTTGCAGGCAGATTCCAGACAGAGAACATGCTGAGGAAGTCATAGCTTTCAGCACATTTTCCCCTCTGTTTGCCAGGCTGTGGAGTTGGCAAAACATCCCTTTCTGATACCTTCACCTAGGATTAAAGTGCTCCACCAGCCTGACACAGCTCAGGCACTCTGGGCTCCCAAATCCCCCCACATTCCTCCTTGGTGGTGGGCTCAGTTGCTTTTTTGGGCTCAGTTGCTTTTTTCTTCCAGTCCAGCTTCCTTGGAGCAAGGCAGCAAGGATGTCTGCATCCATGCTTGTTGGCAGCAATGCACAGCATCAGGGTTTGGAGAGCTGGACTCTGCCTGGTGTCACACATTTTGGCCAGAATTGCCTCTGTGATCTGCAAAATCAGCACCTGAAATTGCTGCAGGGCCTTTGAGCAAAGGGGCTGTGGAAAAGCAGAGTCAGGAGAGGCCCCTGTGAGAATTCACATCCTGAGAGCTACAAGAAGAGGAAAAAGCAGCTTTTGAGGTAAAGTATCTGTAGGTTCCAGATCCCACTGCCAGAGGAGCCCAGTGCAGGATGTTTTATAGCTGGGGAAGGAGAGCTTTTGGCAGGGAAGGCCAAAATGAGTGACACCATTTTGCAGCTGAGTCTCTTGGTCCCTGAGTCCCACCAAGGGCCTGATCACTGTGGAATAAAAAGATGGCATTTGCCAGCAGGGAATCATGAGGGCAAGGAGCTGAGGACCTGTCCCTTTTCAGGGCTTTCAGTCCCCTGCTCTGGACACTGCAGCTGGGCAAAGCAGTGAATAATAGAGGGCAGAGCCTGGTAAGGAAAGGACACAGGGGATTCATCCCAGTGAATGCAGCATCTGCATCTTTTCCACCACACAGGGAACATGACAGGGCATGGAGAGGTGTGAGGGAGCCACACTCCCAAAATGTTTGGCAGAGGTTGCCCAGAGAGGCTGTGGATGCCCATCCATGGGAATGCTCAAGGTCAGATGGGACCCAGAGCAAGACGGTCTAGTCGTGGCACCCCTCCCCATGGCAGGGGGGTTGGAACTAGGTGATATTTCAGGTCCTTTCCCACCCAAAGCAGTCCATGAGTTTGAAAAATGGCCTGTTCTTTGTTTTGGAGCTGCCAAAGGAGGAGGATGGCAGCGCTGGCAGGGCTGAAGGCTTGAGCCATCCTGGGGCCACGCGCTGCACGTTCCCTTGAGCCGTGCCTGTCCAAAGGAGCCAGAACATCTCTGCAAACACGAGTGGCTCTGCCCTCGCCGGGGCTGCTGTTTGCATATTTGAGGCTCTATGGCCACAATCTGTCAGCGGGAGAGCGGCAGAGGAGGAAAACAGCTTCAGACGCTTGTACGCAAATACTTCTGCCCAAAGGTAGGACAGGAATACAAATCACCTCCTCTCCCTCCCTCGGCTGGGCTCTGTGCGCTTACATTTGCAACTTCTGCATATTCAGCTGCGTTTGAAACGCTCTCCAAAGCTCCCGCAAGCCCTTCCTAAAGAGCCGAGGTGGGAAATTCCCTTTCTCGGGATGTTTTGCCACCTAGTGCCCAGCTGGGAAATCTCATCCGTCTGCGCCTTGGGGAGGCAAAAGCTCCAGGGATGACTTTTTTTTGGGAGACCATAAATATTTTAGGAGGACGAAGTGATGCAGGAGCCGAGATTTACGTACTTTGGTGGGTCACTGGGAGGCAACTGGGCATACTGGTATGTCATTTCTGACAATAGGCTTCAAACTCTAGAGTTGTTCCACTGCTGTAATTCCTATTGTATCCCTGAAAAGGTGATGCTGGGAAGAGTGAAGAAAGGGTAGGAGCAAAGAGCTGCTGACCTTAGGGATGAGTATCACAAAGGGCAGTAGAGTTGGGTAGGAAGAGGAATGGCAGAAAGGACATGGATGATCCAGAGAAAATCAGCCAAGAAAAGTTCCATCAGTCACCAGTTTGGGTTGGTTGTGATTCTCCCATACTTCAGAGAGCAGCTTGCTCCTGCTGTCCAATGTTTTGTAGATTTGCTGCTAGATTTGTTAGATTTGCAGAGCTGCTGGTAGAGCCCTGAAGAAGAAGACCTGTGCCTTGTTTCCAGCTGGCTGAGAGCACACCTCACTGCTGTTGCCCTGCTCAGGAGATTCAGGACAAGTCTCTGTGCACAGTGGGCTGGAGGTTTGTAAAATAACGAGGGAACAACGACACTACTGACCCAGACAGACTCGAGCCCAGAGCTAAGTCCCTGCATGCCTGGAAGCCAAATAACTTCAGCTGGGAAGCCAGATCCACAATGGATTATCTGTGTCTCTCTCTCCCCCTCTCTCTCTTTCTCACTGCTGTGACAGGTTGCTGATGATGGAGGAATGCTGGTTTGGTGGAGAAAGGTGAGAAGGCAGAAGGTAGAGATGGAGCTGAAGAATCTCAGGTGAGCAAAGTCTCCAGAGCATCTGATTTATTGCCAGTGTGCCAGCTCTCTCTTGCCACGTGCCCTGCAGACAGGGGATGAGCAGCACTTCCAGCAATTCCTGGCATGGGCATTTGGCATTTCTCACCATCACCAGGTTTCACTGAGAAAGGGAGACTTGGAAAACCCCTGTCAGAGGAGAGTGCCTGCTGATGTGAGGGGCAGCCTTAAACAGCACTTGGAAACTGAGCAGGACAAACATACAGTGCCTGGGCAATGACTTGGTGCTTTTTGTGGCCAGGAGAGAAAGTCCTGTCCTAAAGAATCCTATCAAAAGCATCCTGCCTGCATCTGGAGGATGCTCCTGGAGAGGCAGATACCCAGGCTGGGTGTTTTGCCACCTCAGTCTGCCCAGTTCTGACTCCAGTCAGCATTGTCATGGTACCGAGCAGCAGGGCTGGTTCAGCAGCAGGGATAGGCAATTGTGTCCACATCTTTCTGTCACTTTGTATTTGTGCTGCCAAACAATCTGGTATAGTGCCCCTGATGTGACCAAGCACTCTGAGCTCACAAGGATCAGATTTTTCAAAGCTATCAGCCTCCTAAATATGCCAATAGGTGACTAATGGCTTCTAAGTGCACTGTGCTCTAAGAGCCCTGAGACATACAAAGGGGCCGAGATAAGACAGGAGAGGGAAAAGGCTTTGTATCATTTTTAAAAAAAGCTGCAACTCTCAAGTGTTTTCAAAGAATGTGTCTAATGCCTGATATGAATTTCTAATGAAAATAAAAACATGAAAGAAATGCCTTAAATATTTCAATGACTTTATCGATTGGTATTATAAAGTATGAATTACTAACCCATGTTCTGTCGTGGTTCTGCAGCAGCTGATAAACAGCATCTTCTCACAAGCTGTTTTTTTTTAATATATATATTCCCTTAGTTTGTGAAATGCAGCTCTGTGGACCTCAGCTTACCCCTATCTATTTATCTTAAGAACAAAGTACCAAAATATCACTGTGGCAGATACACGAATCATCTCAAATAATATCCCTCTGATGTATAAATCATCATAAAACACGGTCATCATCAATGGCTGGAACAAAAATAGAACCATTGCTACATGCTTTTAAAAAAAAATTACTATTCAAGTTTAAAGGTCATCAGAATCCAGTTTTGCTGTTTGCTTTAAAAGCTCAGGTACCAGAAGAGTCTTGGTCAGAACAGAGATAAGGCCTTTCTCACCATAAATAAAAATTGATGTAAGTAACAATATCTGTGTCTCTGACCTGTGACAGAAACCAAAGTGGTGCATGAGGAGGAAACTACAGTTCCAAATCACCATGAAGTCAGCAGAAAACCTTTTCCAGATTGTTTTTGTCTCCAGTTGGGAAATGTGGTGAAATTTAGAATTCCCTCATGCCTTGCAAAAATTGGCACTTGAAGTAGCTCATCTATAAATAAAGTTCCATTTATATGGAATGAAGATTCCAGTATCTCACCAGGTCATCATAAAGACAATCAACAGCTTCTATTCTGTTACATCACAATTCCCTGTGGAAATCCCCTTTTTTTTTGTCCTTGAGACGTGGTGTTGAAATCTTGATGTGAGCAGGCGTGGGATGCAGGGCTCTGATTCTGCTGAGGCATTAACCAGGGTTCAAAGCTGCATCCTAAAAACCCAAACCTCTCAATTTACCTGTCTGGGATATGTTACAGAAGCAAGGGAATTAGATTAAGTGGTCTTTATAGAGCTCAGAGAGTCAATAATTTTAATACTTGATTCTTCTCAAGCTGGTTTTAAATTTGTCTTTACTCTTTAAATATGTTTGCTTATGGAATGGTGCAATTCAGGTATAAGGGCTAGGAATCCTGGGCTGTTTCCTACAGAGCTGCAGCAAGAGAAAATACAATGAGCCACCATTTCAGGTATCCCAGAACCCACTCTCAGTGTCTGGAGTGTCTCTAGTGCACAGTGGCACTCCCAGCTGTCATCAAAACCTGGGGCACAGAAGGACTAATAGCTTTCAGTAGGTCTGATATCACACTGCAGCAACAGACAGGAGAAAAAACATGACTTCTATTAATTTTTTATCATCTTAAGGATCTCTGGGTCAACTATATCATGGAGAAGTGTATTATTTCTCCAAGAGCTGCAGAATCTGTGATGGTGGAGATTGAGTCCAGATAATCATGTGTTTTGGGCACGTATCTGAAAACAGTCTTGTGAAAAACTTAGATTAGTGTTAGGCAATTTAACAGAGGGCCATGCCAAATTGGCATCATGACATCAATTGCTCATGACTTTGTCTTACTCAGTGACTAGCACAGCATGTAATTCTCTAGGAACAAGGTGTGAGTGTTTGGGAAACCTTAATATAATGTATGAAAATTGGAAGGAAAAGATTAAGAACACAAATTCTTTATGTGGAATGTCTGGTCCTGTTGACAGATGGTGCTTTAAAGAGAGCAGAGGTGAACTCCATGAGTGCCTGGGAGATCAGGGTTTGGGAGGAGGAGTTTTAGTGGAAATCCAAGCTGACTTTGGGGATGTGGGGCAGCAGGGCATGGGAGGCCAAGCCCTGGCATGGTGCAGGGGATGGGGGCTTTCCTGTGTGCCCAAGCTGGGCCACCAAGGGCCACAAGGATGAGTCACCACCAGCTGAGGGCAGGTCTGGCAGAGACTTCTGTGAAGTCCCTTCATTCTTTGTGAAGGCATTGTGTAGGCTCCAAACCTTTCTTCTGATTAGAATTGAAACCTTTTTTCTGTGTAGAATTCAAACCTTTCTTCTCAGCTGGCTCCACGTCCTGTCCTCTCTGTGGATTGAAAGAGAGAGAGTTCAAAGCCAGTTACTTAATGTTTCTCTTTGGATGTCCTCTTAGGTTTATATTTCTTGGATGAGGGAGGAGAAATGTGCACATAGAATTTCCTAGCTGAACCCTGGCATGGGATTCATGTGTTCCCACCAGGATGACAATGCAGGTACCCTACTTTGCTATTTTCTTTGAAGACTACAGGAAAAGAGAGCCTGTGGGAAACAGCCCCTCACCTGGTAGGGGAGACTCTGTGAGATGGAGCCAGGAGCTCTTCTGGATTTTGCAGTTGCTTTTGCACATCCTACACCCCGACAGTCCCACGTCGTGCCCTGACCTTGTTCTGCTCTTCCTCGTGTGTGCTGGACACAGCAAATGGCTCAGAGCCCAGCTCCTCCGTGTCTCAGCTGTTTCTGTGGCACCCAGCAGATGGTGCCACCAAGTAGCACATTTACACGAGCAGTTTCTTGTCGGAGGGGTTTTAAGTTTGCTTCAATCACTGTGCACGTCTTAGGATCCAGCAGAATTCCTTTCTTCCCCCACTACGAAGAGTTTTTCCCCCGGGCTTTGGATATTGTCACAGAAAACATTTATACTTTTAATTTCCCCCATTTTCATCGTGTTGTCTAATTAGCATAATTTTTAAAGTATTTAGAAAAAAAAGAGAAAAGCCTAAGCTATGATAATTCATTTTTGAATTTATATAATTTCTCTGGCTTTTCAAGCTTTTTGAGTAAAATTCAACGTGTTTTTTTTTTTTTTTTTTTTTTTTTTTTTTTTTTTTTTTTTTTTAATTGGGACAGAATCCATTGTTAGAAAACTCCTATGGATCAAGTGGTTCTGGATAAGAAATGTTAGGTGTGATTGAGTGCTCAGCACCTTTGGTCATGTCTTGAGAATCTTTGCTCTTCATTTTCTACCTCCTTAGCAGCACATTTGCAAGTTAGAGATCCACTGATGCTTCTGTCCCTGGCCAGGCTGGAGGTTTTAGAAACACATTTCTTGTAACCAGAGCTGGCAGCAAAGGGACAAATGGTGAGCTCCATTTCCATCTTAAATGTCTTCTGCTGCACCAGCCCCCAAATGAGAATCCCTCCTGTGTAGCACAAATGCTTTGATAATTCAGGCTGTCAACTTGTCTGCAAAAGCCAGAAAAAGAGATATGAGAGGAAGCTCCCCTGTGGGTAAAACACAATTCTTAATTCCTGATCCTTTGCTTTTTTCTTGGAAGTTTCACCTGTGGAGCATTTGGTTTCCTGTGTCTAAAACCATGGCTTTCTTTTTGCAAGCTCTTTAAATATTTACCTTCTCTGCCCTTCTCATCCCACCATACTTCAAACCAGAGAAGGGCACATTTACCCACATGCAGCCTGGAAGATGTCTGAGTAACAAATACTTGCAGTTTAATAAAGACTGGAGTTTTCAGTCTTTGAGAACATGTGTTACAGCTTCAATTTGGAACAGGTGATGAGGTGATTACTAAACCCTGGTTGCCATGGGGAAAGGGAGGAGGGTGATTGCTTTTTGATGGAAGAAACTAAGAGGTACCAACAGTAACTTACTGCTAATACACACTCAAGGTGCACTTGGCATCAATGCATCTGGTGGGGAGCAGCAGTCAATCTTACTAATGTCTGAGGAGTCAGCTTTAGCAGCACCAGTTATTGATGCAGAAGGTCAGCTTTTTGTGGCTGGTCATTCCTTGCAACCTCCCTCGAGTTTGGTGTCACTGTGGGAGTGATTCCTGCAAGGGCACTTGATTGAATCTGTGAGCAGCTCAGGGGCACTCACAAATCAAGCAGACAATGGCCACCTACAAACAGGAGAAAAGCATTGGTCCAAAATAAGATCTGGAGGCTGAGGGATTCTTAATAAGGCAGATTATTGTGCTGGTGTGCTGGAGAGCAGCTCCTGCCTTCAAATTCCAGGGGCAGAGAAGGAAAGCTGTACAGTGTTGGGGCTGCTCCTGGGGGTGCAAGGATGCCCCAGCTGAGCAGTGCGTGCCAGAGGGTTTGTGTGTCTGCTTTGGTGCTTGGAGCACAAGGAAGATTAGATTAAATACACCAGGCTGGACCCTTCCCAGCCTGGGATAAAGCTGTAGTTATCCCTCCCCTGGAGAAACAGCCAGGCAACGGGAATATGCCAGCACCTCACAGCCCTTGGGGAGGCATCCTGGCTGCAGCACCTTCCCAGGGCAGAACTTGGTCTGAGAAAGCAACACCAAACTGGCTGAGAGGGGGATGAATGTTTCTTCAGGAGCTTGAGAGTGATAGAGGGGATGGGGCAGGTGGTGGCTTCTCTGTCTGCTGGTGCTGAGCAGCCCTGAGCACCTTCACCCTTTCCTACACCCCCCTCCTGTAGAATGTGGCTGAGGGCTGCCCTTGGTGTCTTGTTTCTCTCTAAAATTGGAAGTATTTTGGATGTAACTACTGAAAATATGGGCTAAGTCCTGCCTTCTGTACCAGTTGTCCCCCAGTGTTTCTGAGGGGTTCCAGGCAGCAAACCAGCCCATTTACCCATGGTCACTGTGGATTTCCCACCTTGCTCTTTTTCTCTTCTTGGTGCTTTTCATGTTGGAAACAGCTCCCAAACAGCCAGAGTCTTTGGAATGACACTTCCCTTATCATCATCCTTAATGATCAGACAGCGGTGGAGACACATCACTGTAATTGTGTTTGTCTCCTTCACTGGCTTTTCCTTGTAAATTTGTTCCTTGCATTTGTTTCTGGATGGCAGATGTGTTAATGGCTGGGCAGTTTAATGTGTTTATCTTTTGTGTGCTGTATATATTGGATATAGAAACAGTGAGAAGAAATAAGCATGAAGAAACCACTTCTGCATTAATGCCAGCAATTCTGACATTATAAATATATATGAGAGGGTTTCCGTGATCATATTTTAATGTTTTGTTTAATGCATTGACTCTCCGGGGATGAAACAAGAGAAAACCTCATTTGTATAATTTAAATGGCTAGCAATAAAAAATTAGGAGCAAAGAAAGCCAATTAAATAGCCATACTTTCAAACCCATGCAGATCCCATTCCCTTGGAAAGTCCAGTCCCTGCAGTGGAGCCTGTGTGGCTCCAGCCCCTTCTTTCCTGGACTGAAGCCATGGGCTGTGGAGCTTGTGCCTCCAGGCTCCTGGCATCTCCTCAAGGATGGCAGGACTGAGGGAAGTCAAGTCAAGCTGAGGCTGATGTGATGTTACAAGGGAGGCACAGGGACTATTTTCCATCTGAGAGGCAATGGAAAGGACAGCAGGGACTGGCAGGGGCAGTTGTCCTCCCCATCCCCTGTGTGGACAGCAGAGCATCCCACAGTAAGAGGTGAGGCAGACAAAACAAGACAATTTTGTGCAGTGCCTGTGGTGCTTGTTTGGTTATTCAGTGTTTCCCCCTAGCAGAAGTGCTCACCTGTGGTTATTTAGTTTTGGTACCTTCTTGATGCTTCACAATCTGTGTTGTTTTTAACTCTGTGTCCAGCTCTTTGTTCAGGGTTGTACTCCACCATTTCACCCCTTTGTTTGCAGATTTCTCTTATCCAGCACAGCATGCCAAGGAACAAAAATTACAATTCCTAGCTTTTCTTACAGTTGAGAAAAGACTTGAAAAAAAAAACAACCCACCAAAACCCAACAAACCCCACAACAATAATCTATCAAAACATTTCCCATGGGCAAAGACTGCCGAACCAAACATGCTGAAGCTTATCAGCACAAATGAAACACTGTTTTTCTCTTTCCCACTCCTTTAGAGTTCTCTCACCAGCACTGCACATCTCTGTTCCCACAGAGCAGGATACAGACCCTCATCAGAAAGTGCCATGCCCTGAGAGTTTTCTCCAGTCACTTCTAATTTCCATCATGAGAGGAGCCCGTGGGTCATGGCCCTTATTTCTGTGCTACAAGAGCAGGCAGCAAAGATTGCCTCTGGTTTGGCAGCTTTAAGTCTTCAGATAAGAAATGTAAGGTCTTGCTGTCCAGTTGTGTTGTACCTTTGCAGCCTGGAGCAAGGAGCTTTCCCTGTGTCCTGGCAGTGCCTCTCTTGGCTTCCCCTGGCTGTGGGTATGGAGGAAGGGGAGCTGCTCCATTACCATTTTCAGACCCCCACATCCATCACTGCCCCTTCCCCCTTTTCCCAAGTTTTGCTTTTTGCTTGTTGAAGCAAAAGACTGGGAAAGAGTTGTTTGCTGTTTCTAGGAGTTCTGGCTTCCAGTCCTGTCTCTGAGCCTTGCAGAAAAGCTTTGCTGTTTCCATGACAAATTTGGCAGCTTTCTGGCTTCTGGGCTGTCATGCCTGGACTTCAGGAAGAGAATTAAGGAGATGAGATCAAAAAGAGCATTTTGTTGTTTGAGAGCAAAGACTTTCCCATCCTACTCAGTCTTCCCACGCTGTGCTTGCAGATGCAGAAACGTGGCTGCTGGAGGTGTTTTCCTTCCAGGATGTGTGTCTGTAGATCCATTTGAATCCACACAGCTGGTCCTGTGTGACATGGTCGTGGTTAAGCCATGAATTTCCATTCACAGCCTGTGATCACACAGATAACCACCGACTTTTGGAGGGACCATGGTGTTCTAAAGTTGGTATGCTTACACCGTAATTGGAAAGTGTATTCATATGTATGTATTCCTTATTTCTGAAGTCTATCAGAAAAGCCCATACAGATAGAAAACTATTTATTCTTCATTATCTGAATTTTTGCTGTAAGAAACTGCACATCATCAGGACTGTGTCATTCCCTGCAAAAGGCAGCCTTAAGGAAGGGCTGAAAATCTCTCACATCAAATTGCTGGAGGACACAATTGCCCATTTTGGCCCCTGACAGTCTGTGTGGAGCAAGCAGTTGGCCAAAAAGTATCCAGCCTCGAGACTTGAGGGTAATGAAAGCATTAGCAAGAATTTCACCTTTCCACAGGGAGAGAAAAGAATACATTGCAGCTCAGACCTCTTGGAAAGATCTAATGTGGTATTTATTTCAGATATAAATTTGACTGTATAAAAATGACACCTTTTTACTCAGCCTGTGGTGCCAGGTCCAGCTCTCACTTGTAAATTAGGAGTAGATCCATTAAGGCTATGGAATTACAGCAGCTGATGTGACAGCAGCCTCCCCTTGGCAATATTTCATTCACTGCGTGCTTCACTCTAATCTCCTGCAGCCATGAATCAGAAGAAACTCTGCTGAAGCCAACAGTGGTGGAGAGGGAATGAAGGAGAAGCAGGATCTGAATGTTTTTGGGGAGCAGGGAGCCTGGGCATCTCTCCTGTCATCCCCACTGCCTCCCTGAGCAGCCAGAGCCCTGCAGGAGAGGTGACATCAAGGATGCTTTGGCACAAACTCTGGATCACTGTCTCATGTTGCTGCATGGATCACCTCTGCACCTCCTCCCTGCTGCTCCAGGTCACCAATAGACCATGCAGGGCTGGTTTTTCCCCCACAGTTTATTTACCCTCCCACTTACAGAGGAGCAGACTGCAGCCTTGCCCTTGCCGTGAGGATTTAGGGGATTTGGGATAGTTTTGCCATTTTGTATCCTTTCCTTGATGCATTTCTGCCGGGGGCTGTGTTGGGTTGTTAGCTCCTGCAGGAGAACTCCCCACCTTAGTGGGAGCTTTATGAGTCAGCCCGCTCCAAATACCAATGTGTACTGGGAGGCAGTGCAGGAACTTATGGTTTGCTCCCGTGCTACCAGAGCCCAGAAAAACAACCTAACAAAGCAGAAGTGCTGGATGCAGCCTTGGGAATTCCAGGTTCGGTTCTGAGCTGAGGGAGGCAATTAGGGAGGTGACTGAGTCACAGTCCCTCAGCCATTATGCTGCATCCCAGGTGCAGCCACCACTTACCTGCTGCTGCTTGTGCCCAGTCATGCTGGAAAAGGTTTTCCTCCAGGCATGTGACTTTGTGAGATCCTTGGGCTGCCTCTGGTACTGATTACAGCAGATTTAATGGTGTTATTAGTTTAGGCAGTGAGACCTTTATCAGAAGAGATTAGCAGGTGGATGAGAGCTTTAATATCCTTGGCAGATCTATTTCTCCCCCAGTAATTGCCTTAAGATGGTTTTATTTCCACTGTCTGGACTTTCTCTCCTTCTCCTTTTCATCTTTTAGCTTATTTCCTGAATGTTTTGCCACATTTTCCTTCCTCACACTAAGAAATAGCAGCTCACGACTTGTGAGCACTGGGTAATGGGATACATCTGCCTAAAGACTCATTCATAAAGCCCTTTAATTCAGCAGCTCCATTCTTGTGGTGAATGAGGACAGGGAAGTGGGGATTGACTGAGAACACCTCAGGTGGAAAATTAAGAAAGCCAGAGCCTCTGCAGCACCTGGAGCAGCAGCCTGCACAACCAGGGGTGCTGGTGTTTTTGTTTGGAGGTGCTTGGCCAGCCACAGAACAGCCAGCTCTGGTAGGGGCAGGGGGAGGCCACTGCTCACTGCTCTGCAGAATGGCCCCAGAGTGCCTGGCAGAGAACTGTGGATGGGAAATGCCCGCCAGATAAAGGAATGATTTAAGTTTGGTGATTTTATCCTACAGTGCACACAGCAATTTGTGCTCCTCAGTGCCATAAAACCTCACAGAGACAAGGGTGAGGCATGTGGGGACAAGTTGTTAATTCCCAGATCTTCCATGTGCTGAAATAGTTCATGTGTATTTTTAAAAACAAATTATCCTGGGATAATTCACCCCACCCCCCCCCACCCAGTGTGCAACATAAATCAGTTATCTTAGAATGCAATGAGTTAAGAAGGAAAAGGTTGAGCATAGAAAATGTTTAAAATCAAAGGTCACATTGCAGATCCATGAGTCCTCCTCTTCTCCCCATGGGGTGAGGATAATCACAAGGTAATCAGTGCCCCTGCCCTGGCAGTCCTGAGCCAGCTCCTCACTCTGGGCACTGATTTCTTCTGGGGGTGTCTTGCAATCAGCAAGAGACACCAAACAGGAACGCTCTGGTGTAGATTCCTCACTTGGAAAAAAGTTCTCTGCAAGTGCTGCATCCATCTTTTATTGCTGAAGTATTTAAAAGATTTCCTGGTTGTTTCAAGCAAAGGAGGAAGAAATGCCCAGATCAGGGCAGCCAGGATGCTCCTTCAGGGCCTGGCAGAGGAGCCTGGGGTGGCAGTCACAGGAGGCTGCCTTGACTTTGCAGCTGTGCTGTGTCAGTTCTGAGTCTGAGGGCTTTGCCTAAAGATGTTTAGCAGGCAGAGAAAGCAACTACTGCAGTTCCTGTGCCCCTGGGCTGACCTAACCAGTAGTCATTCATCACCAGAAATTTTGGGAAGAGTCTCATATGATCCCTATATGTGCCAGGCAAGCAGTACTTTCCTGGAGGCTGAGTTTCCCAGGGGGCTCCCCCAATCTCTTTGGTTGTACCTGCTCAGAGCTGCTCTTTCATTTGCTCTTCTAGCAGCTGCCAGTGATTTATTTTCATGACAAATATAATCAAAAATGTAAACTGAGCTGCACTGGTTTTTCCTAGAAGATTCACAGTGATAATTCTCTGGTTCTTTGCAAGGCCATCACAACACACTGGAAACCCAGGCAAGTCCTGCAGTCTCCCTGTTCTTTTAGATATTTCACATCAGAAGAGCTCAGGTGTTGCTGTGTGTGGGGTGTGATGTGGTGAAGGGAGTGCAGGAGGAATCATGGTGTTGTGGAAAACCTGCCAGCCAGCTTCCATCCTATTTGGAATGCCAGCATCTGTAAGAATGATGTGTAAAATACCAGCAGGCAGGAGTTTCACTTTGGAGGGCATTGTTCTTTCTGGGATGTTGCAGTGGAAGTGCTGGCCCCTTGAGAGGGCTGATGAATATTGGAAGAGGGATGGATCTGTTGATTCTGGAGTGGGCACCATGCGCCATCCCCTGGGGTTCCTCAGCTCTCGTTCTGGGAGTGCCTGAGTGAGCATTTCTCAGCCTGCTGTGTATCAGCATTAACCTGCCCTGCCTCCAGGTGACTGTGCCTTGCAAAGTTTTACCGTTAACCAAATTTTTCCAGGTCTGAAACCATCCTCTTCTATTGCCTTACTCTTTAAAGTGGAAGGATTTTTCATAGGGGTGTGAAAACAAGGGCACTGAATAGATCAAACCATGCTCAGCCCAGCAGCCAGCTCCCAGTGATGGCTGGGAAGGAGCAAGAGTGGAAATTACAGGTTATACACCCAATGATCAGAAGCTTCATCACAGTTTTAAAGAGCTGCTGATGGCTTTTTCTGCTGTGAAGGGTCCCCTCCTCTTGGACACTTTTTATTGCTTTCAGTTCTCACCACTTCCTCTGCCTGTGAGCCCAGCAACTGCCACGGTGTGAGGAGAGGTGCTGCTTGCCCCCACACACCCTGTATGATCCTTTCCCTGGCTTCCCCTGAGTGTTTTGTTCTAAGGAACAGTGATTCATCAATCTCCATACAAAGGCTACGTAGCAGTCATGATTGTACATAGCTCAGTAATACCTGGGACGAAAGATTGTCTCTTTTCCATCTCCCTGGTGGTTCCCAGAAAATAAACCTGTCACATCTTCGAGGCAGTTCTGACAGCAGGAGAACAGATGATGGAATATGCCTGAGAGGGTTACTGAGCAGCAGCTGCCTGTAAGTCCTTACCAGAGCTAATGGATTCAAGCACTGGCACAGCTGCCCAGGGCATGGTGGAGTCCCCATCCCTGGAGGGATGTAAAGGATGTGGCACTTGGAACATGGTTTGATGGGGGCTTGGCAGTGCTGGGTTAATGGTTGGACTCAATGATCTCAGAGGTCTTTTCCAACCTAAATGATTCAGTGATTCTAAGAAAGGCTGTTCTCAACATCCTATTTTGGTAACGTGGTAAAACTGTATTGATTTAAACAGCAAAGCAGAGAAGAAAGACCCATGGGGTAAGAGTGGGACTGAGATGCATTAGCAGCATTGCAGTGGGAAAACGTTGTCCTTGAGACACCTACAATTCACCTTTCCAGTCTGCCTGGGCACATTTAGAGAGAAACATTTCCTCAACCACACACCGAGTATGAGACATTCGGTCAGATCTCCTATGAGGAAACCATCCGTGCTCACCAGCCAGAGCTCCCTCTTCCTCAAAGGACCAGAGTCCCTTGAATGCCTATCAAAGCATCTGCCATCTCAAACGAGGGCCTTGAGGACACTCAGATGTCTTGTCAGCCCTAAATATAAAGAGATCTTTTATCAGATAGGAGAGGGAAGAAGCCACCTTTCCAAACGCTGAGGTTTCACCTCTCTGGGATCCAGGATGAGTCAGCCAGGCACTGCTGAGTTCCACAGACCTGTTCAGGTTAATAAAATCACTGCCAGAGCCCAGGCAGCTCACAGGATGCTGTGTGGCTTCCACATTGACGTCACTGCTTCTCATTTACCCTTGGGTGAGAGTGACCGAAATCCATTACCACCTGGCAGCCACTGGGCAAAGCCCGGCAAAATAAATCATCTTTCTACACAGCAAACAGGTGTCTGCAGCACAAAAGGAGCCGTTCAGATCAGCAGGGCACGAAGGGATTCTTCATCAGGGGAGTGAAGACATGAATGGGTCATTAGAGTGAGGGGAATTCACAGGCAGGGAGTGATAACAGGGAAAATCAGGGGGAGATTTCGCTGTAGAGGCAGAGGAGAAGTGGCTGGAGTGTGGGGGGTGGAGAAGAAGCAACCAAGGAGACAAAGAGGAGTTAAGTGAGCAATTCGACTTTATTATAGGAAAACAGGGACACTGAACAAAAGTGGAAAATACACTTAGAAGTGTGAAGAGGAGATAACCTTGCCGAGTGGAAGTGACTTTTGCCACTGTGAATCTCAGAGGTCAGGAGTGCTGCGGGGCTGGAGGAAGGCACGGCACCTGTGTCAGGAGGGGAAGGCACAGGTACGCTGAGGAGAACACAGACTCTGGTATTTCTGCCTCCACGGAGGGTACAGAGACTTCCAGGCAGGACCCAGGCATCGGCTCAGGAATTCAGAATAAAGAATCCTCCTTTGGGATGTTTTAAAATATGGATATCTCGCATCTTTGACTGCATCACTTGATCCTGTCCGTTTTCAGAGCCAGGGCACCACAGGGAATGGAGCTGGTCTGGCACCTCCATGGTCCTTTCATTGTAGTTTATTCAGGGCAGGATTAAATATATAGGTCAGGGCAAGGTAGGGGTTACAATATTGTGTTACATCTGGTCTGGGGGTGGAGAACATCTTTTTACAGACGTGGAATCAGTGGGCATTCAGAGTGAGCTTTTGATGCTCCTCAGTCTGCCACATTTTGCCAGCCCTAAAAATATGCCTTGAAAGAGAAAATAAAATCTCTACAAGGTTTTCTTCACAGCTACTAAAAGATCAGGCAGTACATACACTCCTATATCACCTGCAAATATGCAGATGTTCTCATCTCTAACACACATAAAAGCCATAAATCTGGGTAGTTGTAATGTCTTGTTCGTTCATATAAAGAGAATACAAATTGATGATGGCACTGCCTGGTAAGGAGGAATCTTTCACTTCCCAGGCAGATCATTGTTAACATTAAATGCTTTTGAGCAATCATTACAAGGGTTAGGTTCAATGGCTATTTTCTTGTCTCTATTCTTTGGCCAACAAAAGGCCCCCTGGAAGGCAGCAGGAATGAAATATGAGTATTGGATTTCCTAAAACATCCTTCCCTTTTTCAGTAATAATAATAATAAAAAAAAGCCCCCAGTAGCCAGAAACCTGAGTTCCCTTAAATTCAAAATCCCCTCGCAGGGACACTGCTGTGTTCAGTCTGGGCTTTGCTAAGAGGACAAAGCTGCTGTGCCAGGGCCACAAGCAGCTGGGCATTGGCTCCTCTAGCACCAGGAGATGGTGCACATCCCCTCTCCCCTGGCATCGAGCAGGGAAGGGGTTCATTCCTGGTATCATTCCTTTTGGATCTTCGTTGTGTGTTTTTGCCTCCTACCTGTTGCCTGGTGTGATGTGTTTTCTCTTAGATCTTGGGGAGAAAGGTCTCCTTTGTGCATACAGATCCAGTGCTCAGAACAGCAAAATGCTCAAGCTTTGCTGGAGTCTTTCAATGCTAACAGAATAAAAGTATACAATTTATTTATCAAAGTCTCCTTTAAAGGAGAAGATGGACAAAATAGATTTTAACCTGCTTGTGATGCCCAGGAAAAGCAAGCACTTTGATTTGCTCCTTCCCAGACAAGCAGCATTGCATTAGTTGTTTCTGATTTTATTAGCTATAAACCACTTTCTATTTTTATTTTCACATGCCATTGACTTTGTTTGGTACAGACACAGCTGAACAAGGCTGGTTTTTCAAGTGCAAATCATGTTAATAGATGCCCAGTTCTTTGCACTCCACGCACAGGAGCACCACTGTAAGAAAGACAGCTGTTGACCAAAAAAATATTTTCCTGTTTCATTTCCTAAATCACCTCTGAGGCCACATTATCCCTTCTGAATTCCCAAATGTGGAATGGTGATGGTTCCTTTGTACTTCTGGCATGGTCTCTTCACATAAGGAGAATTTATTTGCGTGGAGGAGTGGAACAATATGAGCAGACAATGAAACCTCCAGTGGTAAAGTGCGTGAAATTCTCCATTTACTATTACTTTTTATGACGCTGTTTCCAGCTTTTCTTCACTGCTTGCAACTACAACTGATGGATCTGGAGCACAGAGTGCCTCTTATCGCTGCTCTTCATCAGCAAGTGTGAGCAGCAGCAAGCAGTCAAATCGTTGCTGTATCCAAACAGCATCTCTGCATCCAGGGATGGAGCTGCAGGGAGAGCTCACTGGTTGGGAACTTGATCTGCCTAATTATGTGACTGTTGACTGGGCAACGGGCTGCACATCCAGTTGTCCCCAGTAAAAATCATCTGAGTTAAAATACATCATCTTTTTATCTCGTTACCTGTTTCTTTCCCTGTCTCAGCATTTCTGAACCGGTATCAAGAGTTGTTAGAAGAAAGCTCTTTTCCATCATTAAAATACCGGGTTCAGAAAGATCTCTAGAGTCCTTAAATGCAGATGAGGGTATGAGTGGCACTTCCTGAGCAGAATTACAAGGAAGTGTTCTCACTGGAGACAGTATTCAGAGGTGGATGCTGGCAGGAGTTCAAGTGTCCACACTTGTTCTTATGGCCATGAATTCCCTGACATCTCCTGTCTGTGGAGGGGGTGGTGGAGGGTCCTTTCCTTGCAGGCTCCACTGAACTCCGGTAAGAGAGCAGCTCTGGGACTGAGGAATGAGTTGTCCCTTCAGACAGGGAGAAATTAAAGAGAGAGACCATCCTTTGGTGGTACTTGCTCTTCATTTCCTTGGCTGATCTGTAGAGGTTCCCAACAAAGCAATAGCATATAGGATTGAGGCTGGAATTGGTGAGGCCAAGCCACTGGGCAAAAGGCCTGAGCTGCAGGATCCAAGGAGAAGGAGTCACATCCTGCAAAGATTTGGGGATGTTGAAATCGATCCAGATGTCCATCAGGTAGACGGGCAGCCAAGAGATGGCGAACAGCAGCACCAGGGCCACCACCATCTGTGCCACCTTCCTGCGGATCTTCAGCCTGGAGGCCGGCAGGGATCTGTTCAGGGCAGAGCTCTCCTTCAGCCGGCTGCCACGGCTCCACAGCCTGCGCACCGTGAGGAAGCAGATGACCATGTTGAACAGCACGGGCAGGCAGTACAGGGCACAGAAGAGCAGAAAGTTGTAGGCTTGCTTGAGCCTCTCCTGAGGCCAAATCTCCCTGCAGATGGAAAACACCAGGGGCAAGCCCTCCACCACGCCGATCTCATCCCGTTTGTTCATGAAGATGAGGGGCATGCATATCCCTGAGGACAGCAACCACACCAGCAGGATGGTGCTGAGGATCCTCTTCTGGGTGAAGAAGGAGCGGGCGTTGAGCGGGTTGTGCACGCTGTAGTAGCGGTTGACGCTGATGACGGTCAGGCTGAGGACGCTGGCCGACACGGACACGGCCTGGATGAAGGGCACTGCCCGGCACAGGAAATCCCCGTACACCCAGGCTTTGTAGATGAGGTTGCCCACGGTGATGGGCATGCAGATGCACACCACCATGAGGTCACACACCGCCAGGTTGATGAGGAGGCTGCGGGTGGCGCTCAGGCTGGACACGCGGCTCCGGCGCTTGCGGGTCAGCACCCTGATGGACATGATGTTGCCCACGAAGCCCACCACAAAGGACACCAGGTACATCACCGTGAGGCTGATGGTGACGGGCTCCTTTGCGAAGAGGAACAGCATCTTCTCCAGCTCTTCCCACCCCAGCTCCTGGCTGCCATTCCAGAGCCCGCCTTGGGTCTGGTTCTCCTCCTGCCAAAGCTGCAGAGGGTCAGGGGGGGCCCCGGGTTGTGAGGGGGATGAATCCATGGCTGAGCCCCCCCCAGGCAACCTGGGCTAACGGAGCAGAGCCTTCTGCGCTGCTCCCAGTGCTCCGGACATGGTGAGCTGGGATCAGCCCTGCCTGCAAGAGAGGTTGTGGAGAAGAGGGGTCAGCGGGGGCTCAGGGCAGCGATCGCCCTTCACGGGGAGCTGCCGGGCCAGCAGCGGCTTATCCGCAACTTAGTTCAGAAGCGGCCGCAGCGCGGGGCGGCCGGGCTGGGCAGCGCGGCACC
>WEIU01002348.1:1037542-1080750 GCA_013389925.1 Aegithalos caudatus | reverse complement strand
GCGGCCCGGCCGTGGTGCTGAAGGGACAGCTCCGCCCGGGCCGGGCAGGGACCGGGCACGGACCAGGCACGGATCAGGCAGGGACAGGGCGGGGCTGGCACAGCCCGGGATATTCCTGATGGTCGCCTTCCCCTCCTCCTCTGATGGGGTTCAGCTGTAGCAGAGCGGGGCACTTCACGTTTACCCTAACACCCCCCACCATCCTGAGTTTCTGGCGGATCCCGGCACGCTAAGGGTTAACAACATCACCGGTGTGATGGGAACTCACCCGAACGAGGAGCGCTACACAAAGAATCCCAAATTCTGGTGTTTTCTATTAAAATGAAGGAATGGGGAAAAGGAACATTTATGGGAAAAGTCTCTTGAAGAGTTGAAGTGCCTGTTTGGGGAACAAGGCTGGTTTGTAAAATGGAACTTTTGACTGGAGGTGCTCAGAGGATGCCAGGGCATCACAGGGGAAAATGTTTGATGAGAGGAATTCATACCTCTGCCTGAAATGTTCAGGTTTTATTCTCTTTCTTTGCCCTCTCTGAGGGAGAGCAAAGTAACAAATGCAGCCCAGTGCAGGCTGTTTGTCACTGAACGGTGAATGCCCTTGATTTCACTGGGAAATTCCCCATCCTTTTTTATTCTACGCATGTGAAAGAATAAAGTAAATATTTTTGGTCAGCCTTACGTGAAATGAAAGAAAGATCAGTGGTGGAGCTACACTGGGGAGGGGTGGCAGGAGGATGTGATCAGCCTGCAAACCTCTCCTGCCTGAGAATGCATTTGCTCTAAGCATGTAACTGCTCATTCTCCTACAGTTTTGTGTTTGTGTATTTATAGGTCTTCAGAGACAAACAACTTCCACAAACTAATTGCAGAGTGCTGCCCAGAGCACAAGGTACACATTATACCACACAGTGAAATGCATGGATACTCCCGTGGATACCTAAAATCTGCTGCAGTTTCACAGCTGCTCCATAAGCAAATAGATCTGTTGCAATGAGGCAACTACAGAGACCAGGCAATTGGAAATCTCCATGCACCCGAGCCCTTGCCAGCCTCTGACAGCCTCCCTACAGCAGACCTGCCATTACACATGGAAAAACACAGGATGGAGGTGTTTAAGTCAACATTTTTAGTAGGGTATTAAGAGAATACAGGAGGAGAGAGGGCAGAAATGTGCCAAGGCTTGCTTTGTTCAGATAGTTACCTTCCAAATATCCAAGCTAATAAATACATTTAACTTCTTTCTTTTCTCCTCGGTGCACTTTATTTGTAACTCTCATGATTTACTGCTGAGGAACCTTTAGGACTTCAAGACTAAATTACTAAGTTAATCAATGGTTCGATATAATTAGAATGAATCTGCTTTTGCATCCATTGACAAAACTCACAAGTGCCAAGTCATCTCTAGCAGCAAATGACGAATCCGTGCCCTGTGTGCAGCTGACAGAGAGCACAGGGCAGTGATTATAACGAGTTCATTGATTCTAACAAGTTCAAAGTCACCAGAGAACTCAAGATGGGGAATCTCCAATGAAAAGAAATGCTGTACCCTTTTCACGTTGGTTTGCCTCATATGGAACAGCTTTGAAGTGGAAGCTAAATAAAGTCCACTGGAGACAGGAGCCATCCTTCAGCAGCAAGGGCAATGGGCTGGGCTGTGATCATACAGCACAGCACATCAGAAATAACCCACTGGTCTCACTGGAGTTACAGCTGTGAACAACTGACCTGAGAGGAGTGAGTCAGCCACTTTGGGGCTTTGCCAGGATCTCAAAAACCCTCACATTTCCCATGCCAGCTACATGTGCCCAAACCTGCCCTGCCCACTGCGCATCAGAGTCCTGGGCCAGGGTAAATTTAGCTTTGCTGCCTCAGCACAACCTCCCTGCTCCCACTGCAGCAGGAGCTGGGTATCACACTGAGCTGCAGTGATGCTCTGCCTGTCCCAACGATGGATGGAAATTCAGGAAACCCTGAGGATTTTCCAGCTTGTGCTGGACCTTGAGAGTGTGAAGTTAGAACTAACGCTCCACTTGTGCACCTACTTGCAGTAGCTCATGTGCTCTCCCTACCCTAACTTTTCCCCCTGTTACCCAATCTCCCTGCCAGGATTTGGGGGATGCACAGAACTGTGTGGTCCCCAATGCCTCCCTAACCTCTGTGTGGTGGCTGGAATCCGACCAAAGGGCACTTGGCTCTCTTGGCTTTCTCCCAGGGCACATCCCTGATGCCTGATGTGACTCAGTTGGCACAGTTGGAGGTAAAGGCCTGTTGTGTGGATATAGCTGCTCTCTCCTCCTGTCCTTGCCCAGCACATGGGTGGGAAGGGGTTTGCCTACTTCACAGAGGTGAAACAAAATCAAGGCTTGTCTCAGTCAAGCAGGGCTGGATTGGTGCTACCAGGACAAATTGCCAATGGTGCTGCTTGTGTTAGGTGAGCTAGGGGCACATTCCAGGGTGTTAGGGGTGAGCACTGGCATTGGTGAAATTGTTTCCCACTTGATTTTACTGGGAGGTGCAGTTCAGACTGCCCTTGGAAAGCACTGGTAAAACCCACCTTCATGGCCTCTTGCCCCTTCTGCCTCTCACACTTTTTGAGTGATGGCATGGACACGGGAGGACCTCGGGGTGTGGGAGCCTCCCCCAGCCCTCACATCTGCCCCAGTGCTGTGCACACTCCTTCCCCCTCCCATCACCCTGTTTGGAAATGACATGTGAGCATTTCTAACACTGAGAAAACCACGAGCAACGCTGAAACCCGGCTCTCCTGCCATCAGGAGAGAGTAACAACATCACGGCGTGTTAACTCACCTTAGATAAAAAGAACATCTACCCTTCTGTGTGACATTCTCTTACACATCTCTAACCCAGCCACCAAACTCCCCAAATTCCCGGAGCCTCCGGATCTCTGAGCTGGCTTTGCCGCTCCCTCTGCTGGTGGCTGCTCTGTCCCTGTGCCCGCTCTGCTCCCACACCGCAGTTTTGGGGGCGACACGAGCTATTCCCGTCCCCGTGGTCCAGGTCCTCGTCACGGCTCCCGTGTGACATTCACAGATGTCAGCGCTTTGATGCTGCTGTCAATCCAGGAGGAGGTAAGAGGCTGACGCTGCTCACAATCAAAGCAAATACAAGGGAGATGCCAAGCGCACTTCAGATTCTTTGAAAATAAAAGAGCGAAGCAAATAAAAAACATCTGGGAATTGGTGTTTGTTGTTTGTAATTACTTCCATGAGAGTGAAAATCTTTGTTCTCCCACTAGTCTTCCCTCCATCAAAGAATAAAACATTTAAACTATCTCCACTGTCCTTTGGAGGATTTAAAATTGAGAATGTGTGCATTTTTATGTCTGAGAATATTCAGTGGTCTGTTTTCATAAACAGATATGTGCCAAATTCCATATCTTCTGTCCTTTTTATTGGATGCCTTTTAGATTGAGTGCTCCGGAAATGGAGTGGCTGAAAGAAAAAAGATAATTTTGCACAGAAGAATTTGTCTAATACAATGTTCACCGGCTCAAGAACAATGAAACATCATTTTGGCATTGGAGTGATTGAAAATTCTGTCTTTCAGACGTCTTTGCTTGTGGTTTTTGCAGAAGTTCAGGCAAGTGGCAGGCTGGGAATGCAGGGCTAAACGTGCTCCTGCAGAGGCCCTGTTTAAACCCAGGGCAACACAAGTTAACTTGACCCTCTCTCATTAAATAGAGGATCCTGAATGGATGTGTAATGAGTAACAGAGTGAGTGTTTTAAGGAGAAATCAGTGCTGTGAATCCCTAAATCACTGCACACATTTACAGAGAAGATTTTTGAAGTGATAATGAGCATCAGGTCAAGCCTTTGAGAAGTTGAGAGTGCCAGGACTTGGCAGGAGAGGCAGCTGACACACAAAGCAGCCCTCTAACACTGCCTGCATTCATTCAGCCCTTCTCCCCTGGAGCTGGGATCTAGGATCCTCTGAAGCAATAATGGGATTCCCTCCATGCCCATGTTTTGTGTGCTGCTCTCACTCTCTTGCTCAGTACAGGCACCACAAACCCCTGGGGGGAAATGCTTAGAACCAGACCGAAAGCAAAGCCCAAACTGAGCAGATTTGGTGGTTTGAAACCCAAAATGAGCAGATTTGAGAGAATCTGAGCAGGTTTGTGGGGTTCCATCTCATCCTGTTATGACTCCAAGCAGTTTGCCAAGGTGTGGTACTGCCTGGTGAAACAGCATTGTGAGCAGGGGCTGTTAAATCCTCCCTCCATCCTTCTACCTGCACGCTCCACATTTGAATATCAATCCATCTTCCTTGGTGCTCTATACCCAGGTGCAACAGGCTAATAAAGGGCTTTTTGGATGACAAATCTTCCTGGGTTTCATCAGCTGATTGCCATCTGGGGGAAGGCTGACAAAGGCTTTAAATTTGCCACTGTTTTGCCTTTTCCCAGCTGCAGAGGCTTGCAGAGTGGAAATGAGGGGTGGCAGGAAAGAAAGGCTCTGCAGAAAAAAAACCCAAAAACACTCTCAGGGCCCACATCTGCTAGTATCAGAGAGGAGAGGAAGATTTTAGAGATTACAATAGGAGGGAGTTTGTCTTTCTGAGTGAAATAACTTACTCTCAGCCTAGGTGATACTTTGTGATAGTAGCTGTCACCAAGCAGATACCTCAGGGATCAGGTTGCCATAAGAATTAGAATTTGAGCACATTTGCAACAAGGGCTTAGTGATCAGTCAAGTGTTATGTGTTTAAAAATCAGCTTTCCTATATTTTATACTTGCAATCAGGACATTCTTAGGATTTGTGCTCTCTGGATTCAAGAGAGGCTCAGCTGGGAAGCAGGGAGAGATGTGATTCCAGTTGTGAATGTTCTCCAGTGTTTTGACAGTATAAGATAATCTGTGAGTTGTTATTTATTTTCCTTTTAGAAGGAATCCCCACAACTAAATCAGGCAGGCAGAGGTTTTGAGGGGCTGTTAAACTCTTGTCAAGATCAGTTGCAAACTTTTTTTTTTCCCTAATGCCTCACCTCTCTCTGTGCAGTGACTCAAGTGGAAAGGCTCAGGCAATTTACTGGAAGTACAATCACTGCCCTCTCATCACTGAGTCTGCCTTTCTGCTTCCAGTGTGTGTTCACAGCTCAGAGGAACTTCAGGAAATGAAAGCTGACAATAGCTGCAGCTCAGCACAAAGGTGGAGGAGGTGACAAGGTGAAATAGCTGCATCTCAGTTTTACTCCCAATTTTTGAAAGCATAAAGATTTTCATCGCACAGCAGTTGCCAAGCCTTTGGAAAAGGGATGTATCAAGGAAGGGGAGGGAAATGAAGGGTTTGTTGGTGGTTCTCTCATCATTTTGTGGGCTGGAGCATGAAACAAAGCTAGAAAAATGCTGATTATTATGGGAGAGCAGAGTGATGGTGTCTGTACAGTGGGATGGAAATTCACCCCCTTGGGCTGGTGAGCTGCTCAGCAGCCCTGGGTCTCACAGGATACCAGGGGCTGGCTCAGCTGTGCAGCTGGGAGGGATTCATCATGGGGCCTGTTGGCTCATTAAGGCTTGGGAAAACACCCAATAGATGATGAAAAGTCCCAGCCCAACCTAGCCATGGGCTCCAGGGTCAGGCCAAGAGCTGCAGGGGGAGAGCACCAGGACAGAGACAAAAACCCCTGGTTGCCTCCTTCCTTTTCTGCTCTCATTTCCTGCAAGTGCCTTGGTTCCCTCACCTGCACAAGGGTGTTATGATAGTTCTTTTTATACCTTACTTGGATCTTTATAAGTGCTTTTTAAGACCCCAAAAGTCTTACAATAATGTGATGGTGCACAGAAAACATCCAGATCTGTCTGTTGTCTTGTGCTCTGCTAAAACAAAAACAAGAGATTTGGCTACTCGTGCCCATAGAAGAAATAATATTATAAATTGCATCTGGCTTTGGCAAGAGGTCTTGGACAGACTGTGGGACTGGAGGGCCAGGAAATCTGGGCATCAGGCTAATTTCTGTCACCCTTTCCTCAGGCAGTATTCGTGCACAATAACTCAGCTGCCAAATAAAGTGATACCATCAGCTTCCAATTCTTCAACTTCTAGACCAGAGCTCTTCTTTCAGAAAATAATCCTTCTCCAGCCTTTCATGTCTGGAGCTGGTACCTGCCACCATGCATACAAAATCAGGGCTGGGAGGTGTGCTTTTGTGTCTGAGCTGGCTCTGGATGGAGATGTTGTGAGTTAAAGTGGCTTTACAAACCTCTCTTTAATTGCAGTGAAAGAAACACCTCTCTGCTTTCCAGCATAGACTCTTCTCTAGCTGAATTTCTGTAGCCTTAGAAATTCCTCTAACCCATCAGAACTGAGAGTTATTACTCTTTTCTTCTTGTTTTATTTTCTTCACACTCCAGAAAAAGGCTGAACGTTTGCCCTCTGTGTTCCTCAGTCCTGCCAGCAAACACCTGTGACTCCTGAGCATTTAAGGAGTTTGGCAGCCCACTGGGGTTGAATAAGCAGCCTCTTAGATAAGGACTCAGAGATGCAATGCAGAAAGTCACTGCTGAAAAGGTCTGCACTTCTAGCAGGTATTTCTGTGCTGGGAAAACAGCCCTTGGGGGATGAGGGAAATTAAAGAAGCCATAGACAAGGGGCCAGGGTCACTGAGCTGCACCACAACACAGCTGCTTTAGTATAAGTGGAGATGTCTGCTGCAGCCCAGCTGTTGTCCAGCAGGAGATGCTCAGGGGGGCATCAAAATGGGAGGAGAAAGGGAATTTTTAAGCAGTTAACAACAGTTTTTAAATAGTTAACAATTTTTAAATAGTTAACAACAGCCCTCCTCCTGCCTTTCTTCATCAGAGCTGCCTTCTAGCACTGAGTAGCTAATCCCCCAGCATCAAATTTGGAATGTTTGGGGGTTCTGTACAGAGGTGGTCATGTTGAAAGGAAAGGAATCAAGTTGCAAAATGAGTATGGGACAGGTGCAGCCTGTGTGACTTCCTTCTTTTTTAGAACTTTTCTAAAAGTCTTTGTCACTGCATTGGCAACAAGTCCTTGCCCTTTTCCCCCACCCCACCTTTGGTGCCTCCAGGCAGGACCCAGGCTGACATTCAGTTGCCACTTGCTGAGGCTGGCACGGCCGGTGACAGCCAGCCCGATGTCCCCAGGCTGCTGCTGTGTGGTGAGATGTGACTGTGGCTGATGGGGGAGCTGTTTGCTCACCAGCCTGTGAGGAAATTGCTGGAGTTTGCTGCTGGGGTGTGTGGTGATAGCCAGTGCTGTCAGTGACAGCGAGGAGCAGCTCTGATCACGCATCAGAGGATGCTCCACAGGAGATCCATGGAACTGCCAGAGGGGCCCTTGGAGCTCTGGCACAGCTCAGGCACGAAGGATTATGAGCCTGACTTTCCCCTTGTTGATCTGGGCATGAACCAGAGCGTTTCTGAGCTCTGTAGATTCAGTCCAAATGAGGAGAAGTGGTGGGAAAGGGAGGCCATCACTTCTGTCAGTTCTGCCTCCTGGGAGACATCTCTCTTTCCCAGGTATCCCTGGTTTGTGTAAGCCTTAAAAGCAGCATCTGCTGCTTTATCTACAGATCCTGACCAGGACAGTCCCTATCCCACCCCACAGCAATGTTCTCTCTGGAACATTCCAGCTGGCTCCTCTGCAGAACTCAGCCACAGCAAAAACACGGAGCTTGACCTTGGGCAGTGAAATCCTGGTGGAATCCTCCAGTGCTTCACCCCCAGCTGCTGCAGCCCCTTCCCCTTCCAAAGGCCTCCACTCTTCAAAAATACCCTGGCCAGGAGCTTGTGTCCATCAGTTCTCCCCCCAGTTTCAACCCCATGTCATGAACAGGAAGGCTGATTGAAATTTGGAAGAAAGATTAATTTGTTCCCTTTGATCCCCTCAATACCAGCACAGGATGCCTCTCTGCAAGTCTGGTGTGCCAGGCCTGCTACAGAGAGTTTAATTGACCATTGTAATTACAGGGCTTAATTTTTTTACTGGAGTTTTTCCTCAAGAGACAGATGAGGGTCATAGACTTGGAGGGCATCTCATTCCCCATAAAAATGTGCAAAACAGCTATAAACAGCCAGCCCTGAAGTTTTGCTTCCAGCAGTGCTCTGTAGATTCCCAGACCTCTCTTGCTCTTCCACCCTCTTCACCCTTGGCTGTGTTTTGGCTGGAGGAGGCAGCAGATAAACCCCTGAAGGCAGCAGCAGAGCTGGGGATGTGTCAGGAGAGATTGGGCTCTCTTGGTGCAGATGGCAATGGAGTGAGATCAGCTGCTGGCAGGAGCTGGGGGGACGTGTCCAGGAGTCAGGACATAATCTCTCTGCCTGATTTTTGTGGCATCTCTTTATTTATTTGTACTTGAAATGTTTTTGCCCTGTTTGTCTGTGGTCCTTTGTGCTCGTTTCTGGGGAGCAATGAAATTGTGGGGTGTTTCTGCAGCAGTGGTTATGGGTGCAGCTGGTGGCCATTTAAATACAAAGTAATACCCTTATAAATCATTTTGTTGCTTTTCCTCCATGAAAAATGATCTGTCTTTATCAGCCCCCAAAAAAGCACAAATAGAAAGGACAATTTCTTTCAAATGCTGCTCAGCATTATCAGATGGATGACACAGAGATCCCAGCAGGCCTGTCTTTGTCTGGGTTTGTGCCTGTTTTGCTGAGAGCATGGCCATGAGAGCAAAGTTTGTTGGAGCCTTGGGTTATATCATGACAACCAGAATTTGAGTTGACTCTCTTGTCCCAGTGGTGATGGATTTATTCCAGGCCAGAGAAAATCTCATCATCTCCAACTTTCCTGACTTGCCATCGAGACAATTGCCATTTCCAAAACATGTTTTCTGTTCTTTCTGGAGGGAAAAGGTACCATTTGGCACTGTTTGTGTTCCCAAGGAGGCCTTTGCTACAAGAACAGGATGGATTCCCATTACTGTTCTTGATAGTCTGGAAAAGCATTGCAAACTTCTTAACAGATTAATGAGTGTCAGGTTTATGGCATCGTGTTGTGGTTTTCTACACCCACCTCTTCCTCACAAATCCTTGAAGCTGTAAATAGAAGGAAGGGTTGGGAATGGCCAATTTGAGCACCGGGAAAAGGCTGGAGCAAAGCTGCAACCTTCAGAGATCTCATCCAAAGGCAAGGATGGATCAGGGATGACTCCTTATTAACTGATTTCTCCTCAATGACTGGCAAGGCAGGATCATCTTTGCCTTTTCCATCAGGAATGTGTTCTGTCTTATATCTCTGAGGAACAAAGAAGTGATTGGGGGCAGCTGTAATTGCATTTTTGGAATAAGTTCCTGTTCAGATTTAAAACCGTGACATTATGCTGTTTATGATGCGTGTAATTAAAACAAAGTAAGAATAACATCTTTTACTCTGCTGTGGGCTGGTCAAGGAGTCAGAGATATGTTGTGCTCCAAGGAAGAGGTTGGAAAAGAGAAGAGAATGCAAGGGATAAGTGGATGGTTTTGAAAGACAACAAAAAAGGGGGAGAAAAGAAAACAATAAAGCAGAAAAAAGCCAGAGGCTCTCCATTCATATCCCCAGGCACTCTGTTCATTCCAAGCTTGTCAAAATTTCTAGACCCTGGTTTACTCAGTTCCTTTTGTTTGGAGTCCAGCTGCATTTCTGGTGCATGGTGGAGGAACCATGTGCTTTTATGTGTCTCCTCAAGCTCTTGCCCTTCTCTGACACACTACATCACTCTGGGGGTCAGGCTGAGGAGCCTGGAGCTGGCAGGAGTAGAGCTGAGCAAACATCTCTCAGCTGGTGAAAGGAATTCCTGGCAAAACCTGGCAAGTTGAATCTTATCACACTGTTCTGCATACCAGGGACTTTCACCTTGCATTAGCCCTCCAAACAAAACCTCAGTATTTTCCCAGTGCCAAAATCACACAGACCCCAACAGTGTCCCCCTGCCCAGTCACCAGCCCCTGCTCATGCCAGGTGCCTGGAATGGCAGGGAATGAATGATGAGATTGATCTGCCCAGGGAGGGCTGTACCAGCAGGGATTTCCTTGGTGGATTTTATTGGCAAAATTGGTATCATTCTTACCCAGCTCCTGGAAAGAAACATCCCTTTCCACCCCTTAAATCTGCATTTCCCACATGCCCAGCTGAGGACTGGTGCTCATTCACACCCTGCTCTTGGGCAAACACAATTTCTAAGGTAACATGCAGGTGTCCAGACTACTCAAGACAGATTTTGATGTGCAGCAAAGATGATCAGGGCTACAAAACCTGGTGTGCAGCCCAAGGTGGAGGGGCAGAAGGTCATTGATGGGCTGGGCTGTGGTCAGCAACGGGGCTGGCTGCTGTCTCAGTGGCTTGTGATGGGAATGGCCATCCCTTCCACTGTGAGGACACATGGCTATCTCCCTGGTTGGTGGTGGCATGTGGGAATGGGGAGGAAATGATCCTTGGCTGAATCAGAAGCTTAAGGGGGAATGGTCTGTGAGAGAATCCCAGGTCTGGTCTCTAGTAAAGACCTCGTTTGGTGATTTCCACTGAGGAAATGTCAATATCATTGAGAATCTGCAGCTTGGTGATGGATGAAAGGTTCTTCTGCCGATGCTTGTACTGCAGGACTTTGTTTTCATTGATGAAAATGTGGAAATAGTCCTGGTCAGAGTAGATTTCGACCTGAAAGAGAGATTGTGTTATGTTCACACAAGGCCTTACTGGACCTTGCTTCTGTCATATCAGGGAGCTGCTGGATCTGTCCATCCACTTCACATCCTGCCACAGCTGACACACACACTGCTCACCCCCACTCTGGGCAAAAAGAGGGAATAACTGAGTTTTTCCTTTCATGATAACAAAATCTGGTGGTAATGCAAAGCCTAAATTGAAAACAAATGCAGCATCCAGTGATTACTGCTGGAACTCTGCATGTCTTTGCCAGAGTTGGCTATAAATCACCAGGTTATAACAGAATTATTAACAGGAGACAAAGCCAGAGAGGGGATGTTGCTGAGTATGGTGTTGGCAATGGGGAGCACCCCAATATTGTCTGGGTTACTCCTGTTGCACCTGAGGAGGCCTGTGGGGTGACACAGGGTTACCTGAAAGGGCTCCTTTGCTTTGAAGGGGAAGGTGTTGTTAACTTCTTCCTGCCCCCAGTGGCCATTGAGGAAGGAGTTGCAGACGATTCTGGAGCTGGAGAAGCGAGGGTTAAAGTGGAGAACGATTTGGTCCCCGGGATCAGAGAGCAAATTAATTTCAAACCTGAGACAGAGAGAGAAAAGGGATGGAGAGCTGGGAATGATGCTTCTGGCCCTGGTGAGCCAGGAGAGCTGGGAGCAGAGCACCTCCTTACATGCTTGAACTGGAGCTGGTCTCACCCTTGACCACGATGCTCCATCCAGGGCAGATTCCCTCTGGGTGCAGGGCCTCAAACTACAGACAAGGAGGAGGACACAGCAAGGTGGCAGAGATGCACTTCCCCACTCAGTCCTTACACTTCTTTCTCACATTTTCATTGTCATCTTCTCCCTCTCCCCTTCCCACACAGGCACACTCTCTATCCCCATCTTTTTCTCACCCCTAAATAATCTCATTGCCTCTAAGCTGATAAGAAATCAAGTCTCTATGACATCCAGTTGATGAGGTGGGATTTGTTGTCCCCGAGGTCTTTTGTAAAGAGCTGAGTGGAATCAGAGAGCAAAAATTAAAGAAGAACTTGAATGCTTTCATTGTTGTCAGAACACAAAGATATTCTGCTTCTCTGTGCACCTGAGCAATACAAAATCTGAAGCAGAAAACTTTGTGATGCTTTGAAGCAGAGGAACAGGTGTAAAGTGACATCCAGTCTGAGCTCAACCAGCATTACAGACTGATTCTTCCCACAAGTTGCTGCCTGATCCCCTGTTCCACGTGCTCTCCCTATCACCAAAGTTAAACTTGCACAAAATGAGCTGGAAAATGTTCCTTTTTGAATAATTCATGGTTTTATTAAATAACTCATTTTAATAAGAAGTTCTTGCCATTTCACCCCACTTTATTTTTTTTTCTTTTTTTCTTAAGCACTCTAATGATCTTGCATTTCTGAGCATCCCCTCTCACAAACTTATTGCTCACATTAGGGAAATATCCCCAGCCTTGGCAAGTCCACTGCCAGTGCTCTGCCTGTTTCTCCCTTCCTAGAGGTCAGGACTTCAACTCCTCTGTTTCTTTTGCTGTCATGAATTCCTATTCCCAATGCTTTTTTGGGCTGTGCATGTTTTTGGGCAGGAGCTGAGACATTTGGGCAGGAGTTGGCAGTGACCAACCTCATACCCTCGTGCCTGGCTGCTTCAGGAGGGCAGCTTTGGGACCCCACACACGGCCACTGAAAAGCTCTGAGCAGTGCCCACCCCTGTGAGGCACAGAGAGCTGCTGGAGCTGAGCTCTGAATTCAAGGAGCAAGTGGAGATGGCAGCACCCACGTTCACCCTGCCTTGACCCTGGGTTTGTATCATTACCCCAACCCAAAAAAAGAGACACACACAGAGCAAAGAGCTGTTCCCTCTGCTGCTGGCTGTCCCAGCAGGGATGGAAGGCAACACACAGGTCTCAGCTAAAGCCCTCAACTGAGAATTGCTGCCATTAGGGCTATAACCAGGATGAAAATCTCTCCCATTGCCCCTTACTAAGCACCATGAATCTCAGTTTTGCAGCAGCCTGGACCAGTCTGACACAGAGGAGCAGCACTGTAAGCAGCACACCTGTGTTATTCAGGATTTCTACCTGTCCAGCCCTTCTCTCCCCCTTTCCCCCATGCCCTGCCAGAGCCGTGCTGTCACCCCCAGGCGGTGCCACCTCCCCGTGTCCCCTGTCCCCAACCCTTACCCGCAATGCCATTGCCGCCAGCGCCGCGCCCTGCCCAGCCCACCAGCACGGACAGAGGGCTCTTTATAGTTGCTGCCGGCCAGGAGCCCCCCTCTGCGGGGATTGTGCATCCCCAGAGGGCTGAGGGCTCCTGTCCGAGCCGCCAGGCACGGCCGGGATGGGGAGCAGCAAATCCCGCTGAGCCCGGCGGGGTCAGCCCGGTCAGGCGAGCGGGGCTAACGCAGCCCCGCAGTGCTGGGCTGGGGTGTGATGGAGCCCTGTCATCCAGAGGGATAGGATGTGTTCAAGGCACGACGGAAAGATGGGGACTCCCAAAGCTGAGGGAATCTCCCTTATATCCACCTCAAGGTCCGGAGAGGAGGTGGCAGAGGAGAAACGGCGCCTCCGACAGGGGCTCAGCTTCACCCTGACCACCGCAGATTGCTTTTTCTCCCTGTTTTCTTTTTTTCTCTCTTTGTGAGTCACAGGCTGGCCTGAAATGAGCTGATGCCAGCTTTGTCACAGCCACTTTTCCCCCCTCGTGGCGCCCCGGGGCCGGCGAGGCTGAGGATGCTGCTGTGCTGAGCTCAGCATGCCCCGGCCCCGCATTTCCCTTCCCTGCTGGGGACAATACAGGGATTTGGGAGCAGGGTGAGCGAGCCTTTGTCCAATATTTCCTGACATGGAAATGCACCAAGAAATGAGCAGCGTTGAAATGAATTTCGGTGATGAGGTGTTTTCACACTGGCAGTCAGCATGTGCTGCTGTGAGACTAAGCTAGGGAAGGGGGGGATGGTTGTGCATCCTCCCCCCTTTCCACAGTGTAAATGTCTTAAAAACATTAAACACTGTCCTCATCTCTGTGTGCATGGGAGGCTGTGATGGTTCTTGGCTGGTCCTACAGGAATCCATGGCTTTTGTGGATTAAAACCTCATTAGTGCATAGGCCACATTGCTGGTGTTATTTAATGTTTGTTTTATTTCCAGCAGATAAGCAGAATGATAACTACTATTCCAGGCTCTGGTGCCCTTGGCAGACAACTAAAAATGCAATTCAGCAGGCACAGAAGCCAACAGCCTCTCTTGGGCCTGAAAAAGCCAAGTCCCAGGCCAGGATTTTCCCGTGTGGACTCTCACAAACCCAAGCCTTGTGAGGCTGAGCTCTGCCCCGGTGTCCTGACTCTGCTCCTGGCTCTCCTGGAGCTGTGCTGGGGAGCAGGAGCAGAGCTCTGTGCTACAGATGGCAGCATTGGGACGTGCAAGGGAGCCCTGAGCCAGGCAGAGGTGCTGAGGTGGGATTGGAAGGACAGGGACAGGGACAGAACATCCCACCTGTCACTCCCTGGGCTGCTGAGGGATGATGGACACTGGTGTCTCAAATCTGTCAGGCTGCATCTTTCCCCTTCTTACAGCCTGAGCCCAATATTATGTTCTCATCCCCCAAATCATCACTCCCTGCTCGTTTCTGCTGCCTGTGAGGGACTGCAGGGAGAAGGGGCTGCTTTTGAGATGCTCACAGTGATGTGGGCAGAACCAAGCATAACTGCTGTCCTGAATGTAGGAAAGGAGGGACCTGCAAGCTAAATAAGAGTGTCAAGTTTATAATAATCATGTTAATGGTATCAGTGGATGGGGTAAGGCTTGGGCACTGCAGAGCAGGTTGTGTTCAGGCAGGCTCAGCTCCTTCTCAAGGGGGGAGTCTGGGTCACCCCAAATCCAGAGAGGCCTCCCAGAGCCTTTTCCCACCTGACCAAATCTGGGGCTATGATCTCCCGGTGCACACCTCTGTGCAAGGCTTCTCCAGGCTTGCTTATCTGCTGCCTGGCAGTATTTATACCTCCTCTGCAGCCATTTCCTCTTCTAAAACTCCCCTGTGCAAACAGGGGCCAGCCCTGTGCTCTGGCCATGCTGCTTTAGGAATGTGTCACCCCAGGAAGGGTTTGGGATGTTGCTTTGTTGGCTCTCCCCCATTCCCTTTCCCTCAGATCTATGGCTTTGCAATAACTTGGGACCTCTCCAGCTCTGCTGCCTACAAGGGACTGGCCATGTCAGTGCTACACCAGGGCTGGGTGGTGTGAATGCTCCTCCAGGCTTAGTATGGGAGAGAAAATAACTATAAAACCTTTGTGAGTTAAACCTTGGTGCCACAGACTGTGGTATCTCTCTGTTTCTGTGATCTCGCTCTGCTGTGCTTTATGGAACTGGCCAGGAGAGGGCTGGAGAGCACAGGCAAATCCCTGAGATAAATTATAACAAAATTCACACATGGTTCTAACTCTAACTCTCCTCTAAGTCTGGAAGAGTCTGATGCAACACCTGCTGCTGCTCTGGGACAGGGGTCAGTGCTGCAGCCTGCAGCTCCCATCGCTGCTCTGAGGAGACTCCAGGCTCTCTGGCAGAAGCCCCTTGCAGCTGCTCAGCCCAAGCATCCCAAGGCAGCTCATCAGAGAGCACCAAAGGAAAACATCACACCCTGTAAGGTGGCAAGAGCAGCAGGGGGAAGCTGACACCCCGGCACACGCTGCTGGGCTCTGGCTGAGCCTCCTGCCCCTGGCTGCAGTGTCAGCCCTGCTAACGAGAGCACTGGCAGCTTCTGGGAACCAGGTCTTTGTCAGATTTTCCATTCTTTGGCTTCCTGTCAGCATGCCCCATCGTCCTCCCAGTTAGGCACTGGTGCTGGGGAAGGGAAGGGCATGTTGTCTCCCCCAGCAGCTGTCTGGGTATGGAATTCTGCTTTAATTCTTGTGGATGGTAAGAAAAGGAGCCCGCTTCTGCCCCAGACAGTGCTGTGAATGCGACTCATGGCAAGTGAAGGTTGTCTCTCATTGCTCTTTCCCCACACTGGTGGAAAGGAGGAGGTGATCCCACCCCTCGACAGGGCCATGAACCCACACAAGTGCAGCTGAGGCCAAGCCTGGAGCTGCTGTCCCCGGCACAGCTCCCGCTCCCCGCTCAGGACTTCCCTTCCACGGCTTTGAGGAGCGGGGATGAAAGGCAAGCCAGTGGAAACACAAAGCATGCCTGGTTTATTTTATTTATGACTGGCCTCTGCTTAAAAGGAAACCAGCATTATCAGTCCCAGCAGCGCCAGGTCAGATGAGTAAATGAAAGAGGAGGGTTTCATTTATGATCAGGAGCTCGAGTTTGCTCTTATAAGGGCATCCCAGCAGGCGTTGCCTGCTGCCACCTTGCTGCTGCTCCTGTCAGGGGATGGCCAGGCTCAGCCAGAAACTGAACCAGGGTCTTCCAGAGGTGAAAGCCTTGAGGCAGAGATTGGCTGAGATCAGGCTGTACCTACCCCTCCTCCTTTGGCTTGGGGAGCTCCCTGTGCTACGACACAACATCCCAGCATCCAGCACATCCCAGCGGGTCCGTACCCACCCCTGCTGCACTGTTATCCTGCCAGGCTTGGTGACCCATGACTGTCCTTTCCTGCTCAAATCCCCTGGGACAAAGTGATAAAATGTCAGAGAAGGTCCCTTTGCCCTCACCAGTGACTGCAGCTGGAAAGGAGTGGTGGGTTTGGGGCATGGCTGGTGCTGATCATCACCCATCGCTCCTGCTCCCTGAGCTGGAGGCAGAAGGTAAACACACGACCTGGCACGGGCTGTTGTTCAGTGCCTGGGGTTTTTGGAGCCAATATTTGATAATCTGTAAATAATTGCCCTGTTGTATATGCAGGGACCTGACTTATCCTGCTCCTTGATGATACCTTCCAAACTCCTCAGGGAGCTTGTCTCCCTCCTCCTGGTGATTGATGAGAAGGAGGAGAGCTGGCTCTCGGCCCTGTCGTGTTCCTCAGAGTCAGCTTGTGGGTGTACTGCATGTCCCTCCATGGTGGTCTCTGCTACAGCAATGACAGATCCTCAGGGGGAGGAGGGTTCTGTATGAACTCTCCCTGCTCCCTTTTATGTTGAGTCCCTGGTTCCTGAGGAGCGGCGTCAGCGTTGTCAAACCCCCCTTCATTCCCCACTGCTAACTCTTGCCAATTGAGAAGTGCTTCCCAGCGGCTTCCCAGGTGAGGTTTGTCTGTGGGAGCCATTTTTCCTCACTCTGAGCAGCTCTTATTCCATGCTGAATGATTTAGTGCCCCAAAGCAGAGGGGGAGGACAAGGCACATCCCTGGAGGGGCTGCAGCTTGGCCGCACGTTCCGCTCCTGCTCTCAGCTGCGCTCACAAGCACCGGCACGAGCCTCTCCTGCTGATGCTCCCCCTGCAAGCTCCGTGCCAGCCCCTTGGCCAGGGAGCCCACGTGGCAGCAGGCCTGGGCACGGCACAGGTGGGCCAGGCTCCAGGTATCAAAGCCTGCCCTCCTGGCCCGGGGAGCAGCGCGTGGGCCGGAGCCGCAGCCGTGCGCCCGCAGCTGGGCTTGGAGGAGATGCACAGGAGAGGGAAGCCTGCAGCGTTGGAAACAGGGAGGGAGGCAACCTGTGAGGTTTTGGGGGTGCTCTGAGGTTGAGGGTTTATTTATTTATTTATTTATTTGTTTGTTATTCAGACAGTCACGGGTGTCTCCCGTGTGCTGGAGGCTTTCTGGCTATTGGCAGGTTTCATGAGGACTGTTCGGGTCTGGGGAACATTGGAATTTGTGTAGCCCTGCTTTTTCATCATTTTTTAATTGAGATTTATTAACATAAGGAGTCATAGTCAGGTTCTGACATCATAAAAGCTTTTCCATGTCCTTGTTTGATATCCTCATCGCACCTGAAGAGAGTTGTCCCTCAGGCTGGGTCCTAGAGAAGGCCCAGGTTGGGGTCAGATAGTGACAGGCACCAAAGGAGGCAGAAAAACATTAAAAAGAATAAAACAATGAGACCATCAGTATCACAAACATTTCAGCCTCCTCCAGCCAGTTGCTCAGCCCAGCCCTGAGTGACCTTTCCCAGGCACAGAGAAGTGCAAATAATACTTACCCAGGAGGAAGATGTGCCAAGGCCAGAGCCAGCACAGCCCCTTCCCAGCATGCAGCCAGCCTGGGGAGCTCAGCCCAGGAGCCACCATCCATCAGGGTGGCAGAGATGGTGCTGCCTCCAACCAGGATGAGCAGTTTTTCCTCCAGGCAGATCAGTGGTGGTCATTGCTGGGACACAATAGATGGCATCATGCTGGGCTCCTGGAAGTGTGAACTCCACCCCAAGGAGACCCCCAGGGAGCTTAGAGGGGGTTTGGAGGCATTTGTGGGGGAGAAACTCTGGGTTTGGTCAATGAAAAGGGTTTAGGGTCTGAGGCTTCCAGCTCTGGGAGCCAGAGCATGTCCTTGTCATCTGCCCTGCTGCATCAGAGGGACAGTGACAGTAGGAGAAGGGATGTAGGGCCCACTCCCCATGCCAGGCTCTGGGAGAAGGTGGGATGACACAGGGGTGAGTGGTAGGAAGGGCATTTTCAGCCTGGCAGGGCCTGGCACACATCCAGGGGTACCAGTGCCCACAGATATCTGCTTCAGGCCACCCAGCCAACAAACCCTTGAGGCTGGAGCACTGCTCCCCTCCATGTGGGCTCTGACCTTTGCTGCTGGTGGCTGAGGAGAAAAGCTGGGTGTTGCAGCAACCTACAAGAGGCAGCTGTGGAGGAGGATGCAGCTCTTTGCTATTTTGGAGAGCAGGGAGGAAGAGGAAGGGCTGCTAACAAAGACCGAAACTAGAAAAGTGACGAGGATGACAAAAACCCTTCTCTCATTTAGGGAACCAAATGCATTTGTTTCCTGATGTGACCAGGATAGCTCAAAGCAAGAGACACAGGGGAGGCACACGCTCATGTTGCTGAGTGGCAGCTCCTCAGGTCCCAGGGTGAGGGTGGGATTGTTTCAGCTGGAAAGAACCAGAGGCCCCCTGAGTCCCTGAGCTGCCCAGGGCTGGGAGGTGCCCTTGCCCAAACACCTCTCTCCTTTGCCTGGCTGCCCTCCATCCTCTTCCCCAGCCACTGCCCTGGAGGAGCTGCCTTGCTGTCACACCCCAGAGCCAGGCAAGAGCCAAGGAGCTGGTAGCCAATGGTACCACATTTTTTGGAGATTTTGGGGCTCACAGTAGTGTTGAGGAATGAGGAGGGGGAATCATGGCCTTCCCTACAGCCGTGTCTGCTGCTGCCCATCCTGCTGCTGGCTCCTCTGGAGCTGGAAGAGCAACAAGGCCACCTTCCCCTCATGAGCTCTGCTCCTCTCTGCCCCTTCCTGCAGTGAGACTCCCTGAGCCTGCTCCAGCTCCTCATTCACAGACAGTGAAATTGTTCTTCTTGAGACAAACAAACAGCCCCTGCCCCAGGGAGCCTGTGGTCAAGCCGAGGAGATGCCATGTTATTTGGTTTCTTCTCTATTTTCATTTTGGCTTTTAGGCTTGCAGATGGGCTCCAGCCACAAAGTCTGGAGGCAGGTCCAGCTCCCAGCGACTCCTGGCTTGGGTGGAGGCTGAATCCAGGCTGCTGATTTAGTCCCTCTCTATTTCTGGTGCTGGGTTTATATATAATTTGGTTCTATATAGTTATGGGTAGAACTAAGTGGAGCGTGAGAATTTCAGCACGGGAGGTGAAGGGATGCTTTATGAATGAAACATTTGTTAGTGCAAGGATTCAGAGAGAGGAAGGGACACAAACTGGCAGGAAGAGCACAGTGTGGGGGGATGGAGGGGTCCAGCAAGGGGTTTAATCCACAGGAGGCTCCACCCAGATGCACCCACGCTTTGGCTGCAGTTTTCCTGCTCAGAGAGCAGCTCTGGGAATTGGGGTTGAATCCCATCTGTGTCTCAGTAGCAGCTCAGGAGAAGCCAAGGCACGCTCAGGAGCTGAGGACAGAGCTGCAGCTCCAGAATGTGCTGTATCCATCTTCCCTGCTCCTGTCATGGCTGATGGTGGGTTTCCAACCCCTCGGGGCTGTGGAGCAGGCTCAGAGGGAAGTGCCATTTGCTGCAGTCAGGGGCAAAACTCCCACTGATGGAAAAGGACAAGGTTTGTCCTCCATCTTCAAGAGAGATCTGTGGTAGCTCTGACCTGCCTCAGCACTTCATCAATCCTGTTTTGTACTTGATGTGGATCATAGCCTGGGGAGATGTTATCTGACCATGACTCTGCTCCTCACATCCTCTGCTGCTCCTCCTCCTCCTCCTTTAGATCTGTCTGATGGGAGAAATTATGTTGTTTTCTGGAGCTTTTACCAAACTGCAAGGGGTTTTCCAAAACATCTGGAACAGCTCATGGAGCTGGAGTGGAGTGTAGCACTGAGGGTGGAAATAGGGTCATGGAAACAGAGGCACCCTGTTAGATTAATGCTTGGGAGCGACACTTGGGACAAGCTGAGTTCAAACCCTCACCCCTCTCACAAAGGAAAACAGCTGGCAAAGAACACTGACAACCTCCCCACACCACCACTGTGCCCTGGTCCTACTCCCCAGGGCCATGCCTGGAGGGGCACCCAGCAGTGCCCACCCCAGCACAGGGATGTGGCACCATGCTCTGAAGGGCAGGGGAGATGTTTTGGTGTCCCAAACCCTGCTCCTGTATTCAGGCTGTGGGAGGAGCTCCAGAAAGGAGCCAGTATTTTGCAAAGGGCAATGAGGCCCCTTGGGTTATTTGGAGGCTGCCAGCTCAGCATCCAACACTGCTGAAATACTGAGATGGCTTTGAACACAAAGCAACGTGTAGTTAATTAAAAGAGGGGTGTAACTGATGCCAATCCCAGAAAATGATGAAAATAGACCTCTGCTAACATCTTCATTTCTACAGGACTGATAAAGAGGATCTTGTCAATGCCACAGCCTTGGTTGTGTGGTTTGACTTGGCATCAGGCCGTGGTACAAACAGAGCTGGAGTGGAGTCTGCTGCTCAGATAAATTGATAAATTCTAACAATGCAAAGCCATCTCATCCCACCTGATGGGAGGACAAAAGGGGCTGGGAGGTGCAGCTGCCCTGGGGAGGTGTGTGGGGTTCACAGTGAGGTTGCAAAGTGATTGAGCCTCCCCAGTTTTACCTGTTAAGTGAAAAAGTAAAACCCTTCTGGTAGTGTTTTTAGACTGCTGCTAAAAAATAAGCCAGATCACTTGGCTTGGTGCAAGCCAGAATTGCCTTTTTAGGACAACCACAAGAAGATTCTAGGGAAGGGGAAGGTGTGACTTATAGGATGGGACAACCTCTACATTGGAAAGGAAAATATGTGAAAGCCATAGCAGAACCATGACTTTTAGCCTTATTTTAGTGGGACAACCTCTAAAAACGTTTCTGTGGTCCCTCAGGGGTAATCCAGGCTCCCAGGGCCAGTCCTCAGGTTTGTGATTTCAAGGACCTGCAGTAACTCTGACTGTGTCCCATCAGCTGTGGGGGCAAGCACTGTCCTGGGCTGTGGTGGGGTGAGGATGGAAGGTGTATTCCCTGTGACAATGGGGTGACAGCAGGGAGGGCCATGTCCCCAGCTCTGCTGTCCCCTGGCCAGAGGAGGGTGGCACATTGGGAGTGTCCAGGAAAAGTGCCCCAGAAGTGATTCAGGGCCTGGAAATGTTGCTTATGCAGATAGGGTGGAGAAGCTCCTTTTTTTTTTTTTTTTTTTTTTTTTTTTTTTTTTTTTTCACAATATATTGAAAAGTTTTGGCTGGCAGATGATGAAATCCCTAAATATCAGGATTGAGAGGGGAGAGGATTTCCTGGGCCAACAGGAAAAAGAGGATAAGATCAAATGAATGAATACAAAAGGGTATAACTTTGGGCTGGAATGAACACTAAGGTCATCTGAAAAATTTAAATGGAGACTGAAAAGCCCCATCCCCCTGCACTGACTGCCATGAATTTTTTAACTCCTGCAGAGAATATTTGGGAGTTCAGGGTGAGGGATTCCTGCATGCTGTGGCTGTGCCTCCACCTGCCAGCCCACAACAGGCTGGCAGGTTTTAAACCCAGATTTAAACACTGATGGCCTCAGGCTTTCCTATCCAGGCAAGAAAACAAGCTGTGAAAAAAGTAAACATGTCACTGAGGTATTTTCCTTTCAGATGGGTTGATCTTTCCGAGCTCAGAGAAAGGACACAAGGAAGCTGCTGTCAGACATGAGGATACCAGCCTTGACTTCACAAATATTTGAATAATATTTGCTGAACTTTATGTGTTATTCCAGAAGAAAAAAAAAAAAATAAAAAAAGGAAAATAAAAAAAGGAAGAGAAAAGGTTTCACTAGCCCCTGCCAGATGTGATTCCCTCAGGTAACCTCCCTGCTCACCCCAGGCTCAGCAGCTGCCATCACCACTGGCTGCACTTGTCCTGGCATGCCTGGATGGAATCCTTGAGGGACCCAAAGCTCCATAAGAGGTGGTGACCCATGGGACACCACTCCTGGCACAGCACCACGAGGCCCTATCCCATCTCCATCACCCCCACAGACACACATGGAATGCTGCCCCAGGGATGGGCGCTGTCCCTTGCCTGGTGCACAGACGGGACATTGTTTTTGTAGGACCTCCCTCAAGGGCCTTTGCTGTTGAGCTCCCTCTGCGGTTTCCTGCATTTGAAGCCCTTATCACAGCCCTGCCGCCAGAATATGTGCTCAGGAGGGTGAGTTTTATGGGTTGATAAGGTTTTATTGCAGCCAGACTTAGTGGTGGATGTCTGAAATAAAGAGGTGGGGAGCCTGAGGAGATGGGGTCTGGGCAGCACCAATTTCCACTAAACTCAGTAGTATGGACATGGGTTTTAAGTAAAATCCAGGCAGTTCTGAGTCCAGCTCAGGCATATCTGTGAAGGTCCTGGTCAGAGAGCTCCAGGGCAGATGCTGTATGCACCAAGGAGTTGGGTTTCATTGAAATATTTACTTACATCCCCTGGCAAGAGGAAGCAGCCACAGGAATGTGGTGTCTGCAATACCCTCTCCACACCTCAGCCCTATAACACACCTCAGGAACCCCTCAGAGCCCCAAAACAGTGAGGGCTCCCCAATGGGTATGGAGCAATTTGCACCCTCTTGTGCCTCAGTTTCCCTCTCCACTCCAGACACCTCCACCACAGCCTTCCCTCCAACGTGGGCCAACTTCTTCTCCTGGAGGCAGCTTGCATTTTTCTCCTCTTTAGCATCAGATTAGAAATAAATTAAACAGGCCAGTAATGACTTTGCCAGGTGCTGACTCCTTCTGCACTTCAGCTCTGAGTGTGCTTTTGTGTGTACAAGCGATGAACAATGATTAAAGAGGCTTTATTAGCCCCATGACTAAGCCATAATAACAAAAACCTGTGTCCTTCCTGCCAGTGACCAGCACGGGGGGAACAGCTCTCTGTGAGTGCTCTGCCCCTGCTCTTGTGCAGAGGACAAGGCTGTGGCCACATTAGAGGGTTTTCTGATCTCTTTTACCCCAATGAACGCACAGGGAACACACAAAGATGGTTGTGTGTGGTCTCTTCAAGCTGTTTGTTCTCCCCTGTGTCTGCTCCCTGCAGTGCCCTGGGTGCTGCAGGGGAGTGGGGGCTCTCATTCAGCTCTCTTCCATGAGCTGGTGGTTTAAGCTTCCCCTGCTCGTGGGGAGGGTGTCCATCCAAGGACACAGGGTGATGTGGAGGCTGCAGTTCTTGAGAAAGGATTTGTTTGCAATGACTTGAACCTAAATCTGCCCCTAAATCCATGCTGTGACCTGACCTCTGGCACAGAAGCCTCCAGAGCACTGCCAGGGAGCCTGGTCTCCCTGATTTATCCATCAGTCTAACAGAAGAATTGCCTTGTTATAAACTTCAGCTTGCTCTTACCCCACCAAACACACCAGAAGCTTTCCAGAAAGTCTTTTACTTCTGCAATGGCAAATACCAGGACATTCCCCTGGCTGCAGGCTGAATTGCAGGGCATAAACAAACATTTTCAGGACAGATATTGTCATGCACTGGCTGTGCCTGTGCTGCTGGCATCCCTTGGTGCCAGGGATGTGTGACTGTCCTGGACCCACCACCATGGAAATGAATTAGGGACTTCTGTGACCTGGGATGTGCTGTGAGAGCAGCAGGTCACAAAAACAAAGCAGCCCAAAGTTACTGCTGCTGTCTCTGCAAGAAGGGACCAATTATTTCAAGTATTCTGGGCCAACAGATACAAACTGTGGCCAGACACAGAGCCTGCCCTGTGGGTGTAAATCTGTCTGGAGTCCAAGTGATGAGGAAAGGGCTGATTTTTACATTTTGGTTGAGACCTCTTCCCAGCATAGGGCTTCAAGCTGGTGGCTCATCCCAGCCCCACCACATCTTGGCAGATCAAATGCTCTGCACTTCTGCCATGCTGCAGCCAGCCAGGAGATGCTGCAGAGGAAATTTCAAGGAGCAACTCCAGTATTGCAGTAAGGAGAGAAAACAAAACAAGATATTTTCTTTCCTCCCTCACACCTCCACTCCCAGGGCATCCTTTCAGAAGCTTCATCAGTGTTGGAGGAGGCAGAAGGCAAACATTGGGAGTGGGCTGCCCTTTCCCCTGGACCTGCCAGCTCTGAATCACACTGGGCTTGCAGCACTTCCTGCAAATGCCCCCCTGGGCCAGCCAGCCCATCCTGCCCTCATGCAGAACCCAGCACTGCCATCCCTGCTCACATACAAAGGAGGTTGCATCATAACTGCTTTTTAAACTCTGAGGCTTTTGAAGTCAAAGCCAAAGTTTGTTTTTACGCCTGAGCCGAGCCAAGTCCCTTGTTCCAGTGTTTACGAGAGTCTCTTTGGTTAGCAGGAGCTCACCTCACCTTTATAACAGTTGGGTTATCTCAGCAATGTTTGTCCAGACTGGCAACAATCTGGGCTCTTGAAGAACTGAAAATCAAAGGAATCTGGACTCTAGAAGGACCAAAACCCAACGTCACGAGAGACACCAAACAACAGCTCTACTGGAAGACTTCCAGCTCTCTCTTCAGCTGTGGCTGAGATTATCAGGATTCCCTGGAGGGGAAGAGACATATTTTCAGGATAGACATCCTTTAGAGGAAACAAGGAGGACCTCAAAAACAGGGCCTTGAAGTTCACAGGGTAGGGATGGAGTCAGCTGCACCATCACTCATCCCACGTCTGTGGTGCAGGAAAAAGATGCTCAGACTGGGTGGCAGGGACTCCTGAGATTCCCAGGAGCAGTGGGTTTGAGCAGGGAGGGAGTGACTGCTCCTCCACCTCCGGGCTCATTTCAGAGCTGTGTAACAGTGACAGCTCTGGCCACTGCTCCTCACTTGCTGGCAGCAGCAGGGCACTCCCAGGATCCCTGGGATTGTGCGTTCCCTGCTGAATATTTCCAGGGCAGCACTTTACAGACACCACCCTGGCTGCTCACAGCATCCCGGTTTTCCCCAAAATCCACCAGCCAGGCCGTCTGCAATACGGAATACACATCCTGAAGGGCTGAGGCTGAGCTGGCAGCAGAGGGAACCACCACCCCCGGCAGGAGAGCAGGGAAGGGGCTGGGTAACCTCACCACAAATACCTCACCCCGGGCATGGAGCAAAGGAGGCGTTCCGGGGAAAATCTGGGCCGGAGGATGAAAGCTGAGTGGTTAATGCAGCGTCTTCTCCGAGTTTCCAGTCGCGGCTTGCACGGGCTTCCTTGCGGACATCTGGCAGATGGGCCAGGAGAGGAATGTAATGAGTTGTGCAGATGGGAGGTGCCGCGCTCAGGTTGCAGCCGTGGGGCAGGGAGTCAGTGTTTTGTTTATAAACACGGGCAGGATGACTAAGATAAGAAGGTAATGGTAATTAAATTAAATTAAGGCTCTGGAAGTCGTTAGATGAGCCTGAAAACATCAGAAGTTGCTCGGATTCCCAGTTCTGCAAAACAGGGGCTGGTTGTGATGGAGCATCAGAGGGTGACGAGGGACCAGGGGGCTCTTCCATCAGCTCAGTGGGGAAGATATGGACAAAATTACATCCAAACAGTGGAGACAGAGGGGAGTCAGGCAAAAATGAAACCCCAGAGCATCAGGGGAGGAAGGGAAAGTCCACAAAGGTTCTTCCTGTTCCCCTGGGAAAAGCATTCCCAAAGCGTGGATGGGGAACTGAGGCGCTGTGGGATGAAGGGACAAGGTTCCCACTGGGATTTTGGTATAGATGGTGCAAAGAGGAGAGTTTTGCAGGAGTCAGTTGGGTTGTAAATGCCCAGTTCACATCCAGAGCATCTCTGCAGATGGCTTGAGCCTCTTGGTGGGAAGTGGGAAGCAATCAGGTGAGCAGGGAGAGCAGATTAGGAAAGGCAGCCCTGATCCAAACTGAGAGGCATTTCTTGGCTGAGGGAGTGGCAATGCCTGTCACCCACTGACTGGGGGGTAGGACAAGTTTGGAGAAAAGTGAGTTAGGAGAAGTGATAGCTGAGGTGCAGGTTTTGGATGGGTTTATGTATCTAGCATGGAGCCTGCAGCTGTACCTGTGTCAGCTAAGAAAAAAAGATGCTCAGAGATGAATAAACCCATCCTGCACTGGGGGCTTGTGGCTTCTCTTCCCAGGCCTGCTGCTTTGCTGAGAGATCCTGTGCCTGTTTATTTTTCTTTCCTGCTTGCAGTGGCCCTGATACACCTTCAAGCCTTAAATGCTTTTCCTGCTGCCCACACGGGGTAAATTGGTCCTGGGAGCTTTCATATCTCTTTGGGAAGAGGGAATGGGCTGAGAAGGTCCGGATGCTGCAGGCAGACAGGGTGGGGGGCTGGGGCAGCTCAGGAGAAGGATGTTTCATTGACATCCATGACCCAGAGACTTAGGTCTGCTGCTGTCCCAGCTTGGGAACCTGGCCCCAGAGTACATGATGTAGAGACATGTGCTTTTTAGTTTAGGAGGTCTTTCAGCTTGTTCTCCTGGTGCCAGCCCTTTGCAAAGGGCTATTGGGAAGCATGGAGGAAATACCAACAGTCCTTGCAGCATTAATCACGGGCAGGACGATGAATGCAAATTAAAATGCACTTAGATGGATCCTTGGAGAGGGAGAGACCCTTTTCCCACCAAGTGTTTGCAGGGTGGCTGATCAAAGCTGGGCTGAGGGAAAGATTCTCCCATGCAGGTGTCTAGGGGAGAGCAGGTAACTTATTGGTGGCTGCATGTTTCTAATTAGTGAAGTAAGGATCCATGGCAGCCCTCAGAGCACCCTGCTGACACCCTCGAGCCAGAGCTTATCACACTCTCTAATCTCAGCCCAGACCCTGGCTCACATCCCTGTCAGAGCCTGGCTGGGCAGCAGGAGCTGCAGGGAGGTGACAGCTTGGTTGTGACACTGATGGAGAGGGAGGTGAAGAGGCTGGAGCAGTTAGAAGGATGTGTAAGAGCTTTCAGGGATGGGGCTGTTCCTCCAGCCCCACCAGTGCGGGTAGGCACATCCCACGGGGCAGGCAGAGGTGGATTCACCGGTTTGCACTGACAAATCCTCTCCTCTTTGCCCTCCAGCCCCCACAAGGCCTTTTTCCCTCCCTCGGGGCCGTGGGGAGCGAGCTCGGGGCCAGCATTGCTGCGGCTGCAGGGCGCACAGCCCGCGTTTGTTCAGGCAGCCGGCACAAGCGTGCCAGGACTTAGCGCGGCACGGCCCGGGCTGAGCTCGGCTCCTGGCACGGGCTGAGTGTGCAGAGAGGACTCAGCCTCCCTGAGGACCAGGAGGCACAGATCCATGGCTCCAGGTGTGCTCTGAGCCACCGCCGCCGGTCCCTGCCATCCTTCCCTGGTCATTGGGACATCCCAAAGGAGGTTCCAGCCGCGCAGCTCTGTCCTGCCGTGGATCCCGGGGCAGGCTGAGCTCCCCACGCAGCTCCCCGAGGGAGAAACTGATTTTCCAGCCCCCGTCTGGGGCTTTGTGGGGGGAGCATGTGCCAGCTTTCATCGTGCTGATCTCCCCAATTAGTCTCCCATCTCCTTTTCTGCCCTTCAAAGCACTAAGCGTCGTTAATCTGTTTGGGGGATTAATGCCAGGCGGAGCTGGGGAGGACGGTCCCGGCCCTCTCACACACTCAGCCCTGCACACTAATAGTTTTTGCTACCCCGTCACAGCTGTTAAGGCTACAAAAGCCCCGGGTAATGTGATCTCCCAGGGCCCTTGTCCACAGAGGCCCAGGCAGCCCGGACCCTTTTGAAGGCAGGAATGTGGCTGAGCATGACCAAGTTTGTCCCGGTGATGGCCTTGTGCTCTCTTTCCCGACCATCCAAGCAGGAGTTAACTATGCATGGAGAATTGGATCAGCCCGTGGGACAGCCAGCTCAGTGCCCCCCTTCTGTCCTCCCAGCTCCCATCACCACAGAGTGTCTCAAGTTCAGGGGTGAGTGGTCCAAGACCCAGGAGAGTGTGCTGCAGGCACTGATGGGCATAGGAGGGTTTGAATCAAATTTAGGACAATAAGCTTGGCATAGATTCCAGACCTTTTCCCATGATTGTTTTCTCAGGGGACAATGAGTTGGACACACGCTGCAGGAGAGGTCTGACATAGCAACTGGCACGTGCAATGGAAAATGGACCAGGTTGCTTGGGGATGCAAATTGCATCCCTGTGCATCCCTGCACCAGGGCCCAGGGACTTCTCCAGGCCCTTAAAAGAGATGGGCAGTGGCCACACAAGGTACAGGAGGGTGCTGGTTGTTCTGGGGGCAGTGAGATCCTTGCTCCAGGTCTGAATGTCCTTTTCCCTTCCCCCATGGCAAGGATCAGAGAAGAGTGCTTGCTCTAAGTGCCCCCCTGGTACCCAGGGCTGGGGTGCTGTGCATGAGGAGGGAGCCCAGCTGCTGTTTAAAGCACTGTCTGCTGGAGACACTCCAGTCTGGATTTCAAAGCAGCTGCCGGCTCTTTCCATGGATCTGAGGTGGCTCAGTGGGATCAGGCAGCTTTGTAATTTGAAACAATGGGGTTAGGGGGGGACTGTGCTGCTGGCAGGCCCAGCCATACAAGGAAAGAGGATCCCAGTGCATGCACAGCCCCACATTCCCCATCCTCCCCCTGCCCCTGCCTGGGACAGGCAGAGCCAACATCATCCAAAGCACCTGATGGCAGAGGCCAGAGGACAGGGAGATGGGCATCAGGCACAGCTGGGTCCTGTCCCTCCTCGTGCTGTTACACCTTGGGTTTGGGTTTCTCTCCCTCTTGTTTTCTACACAAGTGTTGAAACTCTATTCCAGCATGGGAGATGCTCAGGGGAATTTGCACTGGCAGATGGTGGGGAAAAGAGAAAAGGACAGAGCACACTGCCTGTGGGCACGGGAACACAACACCCCGGGAGGGAGTGTGGAGTGAACAGCCAAAGTGGCCAGCCTGCAATGAAAGCTTTTAATGCTCAGGGCTTTCCTGCCTTCCCTACACACACACACACACCTGCAGGCCAGGAACAATCCCGCCCCAGATCCCTTTTCCCTTTCTTTCTTTTTCTTGCTTTTGGTGTCTTCTCCCTCTAAAACAAAGATGTTTCTCCAGATGCACTGGTCCCTATCCAACAGATCCCTTTGTCTTGTCGCTTTGAATTATATTTTCTTTGTCTGCATTCGCCATCCTCCCTGGCTGAGCACTGGATGTCTCATTAGGAGGGAGATTCTGCTCAGCAGTGCCAAAACTCCTTGCAATGCTGACATAGAGGGATCCTTTAGGGAGTGAAGATGCTAAAAGCTAAATCTCAGCCAAGGGAAGATTGTAGAATGAAGTCAGAGTGGAGAACTGCCCGAAGGGAATCTGGAAACTTTGGGATGATTTTAGGATTATAAAAGGGATGAAGGAAAATTAGGGGAGCAGAGCCAAAAGACTTCTCACCCCAAGCATATAATTCCCATGCCAAAAGTGGCCCAGTCTCCCAGCCCTGTGGGGCCACATGAGACTCCTGTGGATGCTGTCCCCAGGGAGAGGCACAAGGGCTGCTCTGGCACTGGTCACACACAGCCCTGGGTGATGACAGCTCCTGCTGTCCCCTGCTCCAGGGCAGGGCCCTGAGTCAACATCCCTGGGTGGGATGCCCTGAGCTGCCAGGCAGGCGGGTCTCTGGCTGTGTGCTGACTTTACTCCAGACCTCAAAGGGCATTTGGGTGCTCAAACCCAGACTCATTCCTTCCAACTGGCTCGATCTGGACTAGAAAAAGAAATGAGCTCTCCCTGCAGGCCTGCCCTCACTTAACTTTGCAAGAGGAAATTTTCTGCCAAGCTCCAGGGATTGCAGGACATTTTTGATGTGAGGGAGATATGGAAAGCAAACCTGACCTTTTCAACTGGAGAAAGGCTGTTTCCCCACAAGTCTGTGTTGCAAAAAATGTTGGGTTTTATTTTCCTCCCAACGCTGCACTGAAAACAAACATCCAAACCTCAAACTTTGCTACAAAGCACGATTGTCTCTGAAAAGCAGCTCTTGCCCATTTCTATCTGTCCCTGCCTCTTTGTGCTGCTCCTGCCTCCCTGCAGGCTCAGGCAGAGTGGTGGGATCAGCCTGGGAAGTTATTTTATTCCCACCAAACACCTTGGCTAGCATGGAGTCCTTTTATTGCTGGGATGTCATTCACACTGTGCTTGTTTAACACACATACCAGCTGCCTCTTCTCATGCTACTGCTCTGAGAGCGAGGGCTGAGCTCTCCCCAAGGTCACAGGAAGATGGGCTCATTTGGGGATGTGGGATGTAAATCCCCTCAAACACTGCATATATCTGCATCTGCATCTGGTTTTATCTCCTCTCTCACATTGCAAGATTCCCCTGCCCTGCCACGTTGGGGAAATGCAATGCATCCCTCAGAGGTTGAGTTTGGGCTTCTTTTTCTGCTCTTGGTGACTGGTTTGCTTTTCACTGATTTTTAGGGTCCCAGAATGACCAAACAAGGTCTTGTTTCCATCAGACACCATGCTTGCTGCTCAACCACCACGTGACCCCCAAACCAGCATCATCTGGAGTGGCACCACCTCCTCAGGCAGCCCCCGTGTGGCACATGCATGGAGCAAGTCCTTCCTCAGCCACTGTGACTGTTTTCCCACTTTAGGACATTACAGAAGATCCTTTCAACAACATTTCCTTTGAAAAATAATCCATCTAGCTCTGTTTTTGGAAAGTGCTCCATGCTCTGCACAGGAAGAAGTTAATTACTGTCCAGGGGGTGAGGGCGTGTGTTCTCAAATGTTTTAAATGTTTAATTTTCTTGAAAGAAAAACCATCTCTGATCTCTGTTGGATCCTCTCCCTGTTTATACAGAGGGTTTCTATTAGCAGGGCCAACAGTACATCCCTGACTGCCACGTCCGTGTCCTTTTCTTCTTCCCTCAAAACAGGAACCCCTCCCAAGGGGGTGTGTCCCCCCTCTCCATCACCTCTCTCCAGGGAGCAGGGAGGGCCCCAGCCCTCCTGGCAGTGTCTGCTCCAAGGACTCCTCCATCCAGACCCTGAGCTGAAATGATCTCTAACTGATGCAACTTTTCCTTTCCTGCCCATTTTCCAGGGAGATGTGGAAAGAGTGAAGGGGTGACCCCCCACACAGCCCCTTCCAGCAAGGAGGATCAAAATGTCACTGACACCTTTGCTGGTGGGTTCAAGCCAAGCTCTGCTGGGGATGGGCCATGATGATGAGGCATCCACAGCTATTTTAGATGAGGTTTTCAGGCAGAGGGTGTCCCACAGACATCCCTGGCTCCCCACCATGGAATAGTGTTTACAGTAGGGACATCAGGAGCTTTGCTCAACCTCCTCCAATAGCATTCGGGGTCTCTCCTGCATCCCCTTTGCACCATGGATGGGCACAGGCTCCCAGGCCCACCCAGATGATCCCAGTTGTTGGTCCCCAGCTTGTTGAGGTCCTTTATGGGGTGCTGAGCATGGTATGGAGGCCCTGGGGAGATGGGCTCTGTGGTGGGACAACCCTGAATGCCTGGCCTGAGTGCATCCCCTGCCAGGACACCCAGAGCTGGCCATTCCCATGGACAATTGATTTCCTTCTGTAACTGCTGCTTATCTCAGCCCTGCTGGTGCCACCTCCAGTGCATTGCCAGGGGTGCTAATTTAATGCTGATGAGAGGATTACGAGAATGACCATCAGTGTGGTAATACCCATTTGATTTTTTATTTATTACAGTAAGGAAGAGGTGACTAAGAGGAAGGGCTGGGGACAGCAGTCAGGGTGACCTAAGTGTGCATGGTGTGACATTTACAGGCTGTGCTGGAGACCAAGGTGGGTAAACCTTGTGAGGCCTCTGGATTTTAGAGGTTGTTCCGTGAAGAGCTTGGGGCTGTGGCTGTCACCTTCTGGAAAGATCCACCATGTGAACCATTGTGTGTGCTGGATGATGTTCTCAGGATCTGATCCACTTCCATAACCTCTAGTGTTAAATGAGTGGGGTCCCATGGCAGAGCAGATGGAGAGGGTTTGCTCTTTGTCCATGTGTGTGGATACAGAGGGCATTGGTTGTGGGGGTGCTGAGAAATGGAGAAGGACTTTGGCACCTGATTGTGGGGCTGGAGTAGGGGGACACTGGACAGGTTGGGATCCTGGAGGCTCTGCTTTTGGGTTTCACTACTCCATCTCCTGGGACAACTTCAGACCTCTCCCAGCCTTAATTTTCAGCTATCAGGTCTATGTGGAGCCCCTCTCCCAGAGCAACTGGTATTTCACACCTGTGTTTTGTGTGCTCAAAAGCATCCTGCAGTAACCAAAGCCCACAGCCCCACTTCTGCAGCAGGCTGGGTGCACAATGCAGCTCTGTGAGCTGAGGAACAGGCTCACATTGCCCCCCTCAGCTGCCCTTCAGCAGTGTCATCCATATTTTGGGCTGCAAACATCCACCTGTGTTCAGGATAAGCCAGGCTCAGTTTGCAGCAAGCAAACCAGGCTGGTGCACAGACTACAACAACGTCCCATCACGAGTGTGTGGATGGCAAAAAATGCAGCAATGCTGGGGGGAGAAATGGGAGATGGAGAGGAGGAGAGAGGACAGAGGGCCGTGCTGGGAAGGCTGTGGGGGCTGCGTGTGCATCCGGCCAAGCCCACGTGCTGCTCTTCTCACTGAGAACCGCAGTGGCTGGAGGATGGGGCTGCCTGGGGAGCACTCAGCCTCTCCTCTGCTGGGTCAGGGCTCCTCACAGCTTCGTTTTGCCTGTGGGGGCGGCAGCGATGCTTTGCGGCGAGATGTTGGGTGGCTGGAGGAGCACCAGAATGACTTTATTTTGGAAATATGTCCCCGTGGAGCACTCAGTGTCCCTATCCCAGCCCAGAGCCGGCCGGGCCGCTGGGACCCGCTCTGCTCGCGGTTGTATTCGCCCCGTCTCTTATCGCTCTGCTGGGAAAAGAGCCGGCAGGAAAGGGAGCCAAGCCCGCGCACTCTCGCACTCCCTTTGGCACGCCTGACCCAAAGGCTGGCTCCTTTCTTCCTCTCTTTTTTTTTTCCTTTCTTTCCTCCTTCTTTCTTCCGCAGGCAGGTTTTTCAGGTTGATAGAGGATGAAGGGGCGGTGGGGCCCTGGCCAGGGCTGTGCAAGGGAAGCGGGGCAGCGATGCTTGGCAGCACCGTGTGCGCTGTCGGGCCAGCCGGGTGCCAGGCAGGAAAGGGCGTCCCCGGCCCCGCTTGGAGCCAGACGAGGAGAGGAAAGGGATGGGGACACAAAGGACAGAGTGGCGCCCGGGGAGGGGTCACACCAGGTGGGAGAGGGCCCGGCCCTGCCCCGGGCAGGTTGTGCCCTTCAGCCTCACCGTGGGCTGGGGGGACGAGGCGCAGTTGAATCCGGCCCAGAATAAACAACGCTCTGCTGCCGGAGAAAACAGCTGGCCCGTTTTCCAGGCGGACCGGGAAATGGTGGAGCCTTTTTCCTCTGGCCCTGTTCCAACAGGGAATTGCAGCAGCATTAACCCACTCTGGCTGGATGGGAGAGGGGAGCCTGTCCCAGGATTGGTGTTGGCTCCCCAGGGATGGGATGGGGCTTCTCCCATTTGGCTTGTGCTTTGGCACCATCACCGCTTTTCCTGCTCTTACCATGTTGACCACAGGTCTGCTTGGATGCTGTTGAATAGGAACCCTCTGCCTCGAGTCCTGCTGCTCTCTGGAGGTGCTGGTGACCTGCTGGAAGAAAGAATGGAGCTGAAGATGGATCTGGATGTTCTCACTCAGCTTCCCACACAACAGGAGCGGGGTGGTATTGCAAACCATGGTGGAAGAACAGCAAAGAGCAACCCACACTTCCTATCTTTAAGGAAGACACCCAAAGAACCATGAAGTTCATCACCTAATAGAATTATTTGTGCCAAACCCATGGATTTCCCTTCCCTAGAGTACATGGCAGCCCTGTGAAGTCCCTGTGTGTTTGCACTCCAGAGCAGGGCTGAGCTTAGGACAGACACGTGAGTGAATTGGCCTCAGACCCCCAGGAGTCAGCCCTAGGATGCCTCCCCACGGGACAACCAACTTAGTGTAAATATTTAATAGCTCCAGTAAATATTTAACTTCTCTGACATGAGTGAGGATGGAAAAAACAGACCCTGGCGGGCAACCTCACAAAGCCCCTGGGTGAGAGGCTTCAGAGCGTTCTTCCCAACTCTGAGCCCATTGTATGGGCTTCTAGGCAGGACCTGGCTTTCATTAGATGTATGTGCAGAGCCTAAGACAGGAGGCTGTGATCTGGAATCAGACCATTATAAAAATAGCGTGGCCTTTGCATGAGTCAAGAAACACCCGCTCCCAATTAAACAGGAACGTCTTCCATCTGAGGCTCAGAGCAGCGCTTCAGCTGGCTCGTGCTCGGCATTGTGATCATCTCTTTGGGCATTTCCAGCTTGGGAGAGCATTTCTGGAAGGACAAGCTTTTTAAAGGATGGGCACAAGTTGTGCAGGAGGGGAAATTGCACTCTCCTTTGCTCTTGAGGCTGCTCAGTGCAATCAACAATCACAGAGGAGTTTTTGTCCTCTCCAGCTGTGGATGGCACATGTTGACTGTGGTCAATGCAAAATGCCACCTCTCTGCTGGGGAATCAGGAATGCCTGGAGCAATTTCTCCGAACCCATGCAAACCAGCCCTCTCCTCTAACACTCTGAACTTCAAAATTTGGCTTTCATCATCATTTCCTCTCTTTTTAGTTGAAACACTACTGGCTGAGGGGATGTCCCACATGTGTGAGATGCTAGAAAGCCTTTGTCCTGTGTATCCAGCTGCCTCAGTACATTGGTCTGGGATTTCAGGAACTGGCAAGTGGTCACAGAGCTCTGTCACAGCCTGTTTTATTTTGAAGAGCCAGTTTTGCACAGCGAGACCTAGAAACGCTGCCATCTGGTCGGATGTTTCTGTGCTAATATTAGTGCAGCTAAATATTTGCATGTGGGCCTCTTTTAGCACTGGGTCTCCCAGAGGAATATGGGCCACGTTTCTGGGGTTTTTAATAGAAAGCAAGAGAGGCCATGAAGTCAAAGGAAGAAAAGGTGTCAGAAAACACCAGGTCAATGGAATGGGGCACTCCAGCATGGAGAGGAGTCCTCCAAAGGCTCTGTGTGACCAGTTCCAAGTGATGCTAAGGGACTGGTGTGGTGCCACATGGTTCTAGGCTTAGGTGAAGCTCTGTCTTGTGTAAGGGAGGAAGCCTGACAGGTCAGCAAAGCTAAAACCACTCAGACTCATCCTTCCTGAGACACATCGCCCGATACTGGTTCTCTGAACTGTGGTTTCCTGATGCAGCTGTTTGATAAATATTTATCTCTGCTCTATTGCAAAGCAATTAGGACGGCCTCAGAAGTGGGTTTACTCAAGAGGCACCACAAAAATAAGACAATTTGGATAATGAATGTATCTATTTATTTTCCATTCATAAGGGCTCTCCTGGAAGCTCCTGCGGAAACAGGCATTTCCCAAAGCTCTGTGTGTCTGTATGGTGCTGCACAAAGGTTAAAATTCACACCTCTGTTGTTGCTCACCTCATACTGGTTTTACCCCAGTGTCCACACACTGAAGCTGCCAGCTTGCACCAGTATAAGGGAGAGCTGGACAGAATTAATCAGGCCACTGGCTGTAATTTGGGAAGCTCCAGTGTCCACATGTGCATCTCCCTGTGCAGGCTGGTGGGTAGCATTGTAGGTGGACACCCACTAACAGCAATTAGGCTGTGAGGGCTTGGTGTTTGCTGCAGAAAAAAAATGTGTTGTTGTCCCAGGAACAGGTCTGGGGGTCTTATATGAGGTTCTTGGTTGTGGGAAGAACAGTGGAGGGATGTAGTCTCCAAATCAAGCTGTGGGCTCATGAGAGAGATGGGTTTAAGTTTCCTATTTTAAGCTCATTTTAATGTTCCTACTTTAAACTTAGGCCAGGACAGAGAAGGTGCTGGGGCCATTCCCAGCCTGCAAACCCCTATGGTGCAGGGTGGATGCAGGCAGGTTACACTGACTGCTATGGGGTCAGATAAGGGGTCAAGCCCCAATTTCCTGCTCATACCTACCAGGAGCCTGATCTCATTCCAGTCCCAGGCCACTGCCCCAGGGCTACACCAGAACATTCCTCAAGCCCTGCTGTCAAACACTGCTACATCACACCCATTCCTGAGGATCAGCCCTGTTGTCCCAACCCTAGAGGAGGTGTGGAGAGACCAAGGTGTCTGCACATCCTTCGTGGAGGGACTGAAGGGTTTGCACAACCATTGTGGAAGAATCAAGGGTGCTGCCAGCAGAAAAATGAGCTGGTTTATGGACTTGTAGCACAAACCAAGCAAATCCTCCACGTGTCATGGCCAGAAGATTAACTGGGGCCCAACTCTGGGAGGGTGACAAAGGGACAGAAGAGGTTCCTTTGTTGGATTTGGGAAGAGGCAGCCCCTGCACTCCCCTTTGTGGAGTTGCCGCCTCTTGCTTTGCTTTCCTCCCCTCTCCCTTCAACAGGTTGCTCGGCACAAGCCTCCCTGGCATTCAGGACCATCCCACAGCCCCTCCCCATGGCCCATCACCATCTGCTCACCACAGCCCAGCACAGCCCAGCCCCGAGCCTTCGTCCACCCTGGCTCCACAGCCCTTTGTGCCATTTTATCCCCTGGGTCATAACTCCTCCACCACTTGCCCCTCGCGCCCTCCTCCTTGCCCGTAAAGCAGAGAGGTGGGAAGGGAAAGGTTCCCCCAGCTCTGTGCAGAAATGTTCAAGTGTGTCAAAAGACAAAGCCTGTCCCCTTTGCAACCCACCAGCTGCTGCTGCCATAAAAGCGGGGAGAGGAGGGGGGCCAGGAGCGTGGGGGGCACTTTGTGACCCGAAAGGAAAAACCTTGAGAAAAGAACAGAATAAATATCCCCTCCTTCCGCCCCTTCTTAACAAGAGGGGACAGAATTAAACACTTTTGTTAAGTGAGGGGCTGTCCCCCACACCAGTTAACAGGGCTCCTGCGCCCTGTCCTGGTGTCAGACTTTAACTCACTCTGTGTCATGTCTTTCTCTTCACGGGCAGAAAATTCAATTAGTCTCGAGCAAATGCCTTCCTAAAGGACACAGAAAACGAAAATAAAGAGAAGAAATCTGCTTTCATCCTGTACAGAAAGAGGCTCTGGGGGGGAAAATACAGATTAGGGAGATAAAGAGGCAGGTCTAGGGCTTTCAAAAGGAGTTCTCTCTCTCTCTGCTTTTCTTTTCTTTTCTTTTCTTTTCTTTTCTTTTCTTTTCTTTTCTTTTCTTTTCTTTTCTTTTCTTTTCTTTTCTTTTCTTTTCTTTTCTTTTCTTTTCTTTTCTTTTCTTTTCTTTTCTTTTCTCTTCTCTTCTCTTCTCTTCTCTTCTCTTCTCTTCTCTTCTCTTCTCTTCTCTTCTCTTCTCTTCTCTTCTCTTCTCTTCTCTTCTCTTCTCTCCTTTTCTCTCCTTTTCTCTCCTTTTCTCTCCTTTTCTCTTCTTTCTCTTTTGGTTTGCTTTCTATGTCTTTCTTTTTCAATTCCTCACCCATTCTCTCCCTCTGTCCCTCTCTTCTCTTTCTCTCCTGCAGCCATCTGACGACCAAAGCCTGATCCCACACACCCCAGTGCTGAATCAATCCAAAGCCCTGTGTAAGCAGAGCTGTGTTTGTCTTGCTGTGAGTAAGACTCCCAACCATCCCTGGGTCTTTGCCTGTCTCCACAGCTCCTCCATCCCGGTACAACACTACCCCAGTGCCAGGAAAAGCTAAGGACTGATGCTGGGAACACCTCCCTGCTGGGCCAGCCACGCTATAAACCAACGGGGCTTGCGGGTTTCTCTATCAGCCCTGGCAATTAGTGACCTCTGCAAACCAGGGGGAACATTTCCAGTGCATCAAGGAGCATCTCCCTGCGTGCTGGGGGCCGGGCTGGGTGCCAGGGGGGCACGGAAGGGCTGGTGCCTCCCCCAGGGGGCACCGGGGTTTATCGCGCACGGTTCGGGCGCAGAGCGTTTCCCGCCGGCCGCGCTTCCTGCTCCTGATTGCAGATGCTGCTGTCTAATCAGAGCTTCCTCCCCTGCCTCTCAGGCTTCCCTGGCAGCCCAGGGCAGGTTGGCATCATCCCATCCTTCGTGTTCACCTCCCACAGCTGGTTTTCCCCATGTTGTTCGCCTCCTCCTCATCCAAGAAGTTCCTCTTGGTGTGCTGGTCTGGTTCTTGGCTGCCAATGCTCTGGAGCAAGGGCTGGTGCCTGATGTTGCTGCATGCCAGAGATAAGAGCTAATCTCTGTTTTATGGTCATGAATAAAACTCGCAGATCAGAGTCTCTGTGCGGAAATCAGGACCATACAAACCCTCACGGGAGGAGGGAGGGGGGCTGGCAGCACATCCCGTTTACTGACGCTGTTGTTTTTGTGTGAGCCTGCCCCTACAATGTACCAGGCTTCACTGGCAGGGAGGTACAGCTCAGCAAGCACTGGGTGTGAGGGACCAAAAGCTGTGGTGGGGCAGAAGACTTCAGTTTTTGACTCATGAGAGGCTGGGCATGGGGAGATCACCCTTGAGCCTCTCCTCAACACAGCCTTCTGGAGGGTACAAAGAGGGAGAGGAAAAGAGAGGCACTGAGCCAGATGAGAACCTCATTTTGTGCTGCAATAGCTCACAACAGCCTTGCAACAATATTTTAGGGCATTGATTTTGTCTGTCAAGGTCAAGCTTTGGATGGGAAAGGGACTCTACAGACAGTGTAGGAATTGCCTGGAAGGGAGAAAATCTAGCTGTCCTTCCAGCTGCTGCTATCTCTTTATGTGCACCCAACATCTGGCAGAAAACTTGGGGTTTTAGCTTCCATCCTTCTCCCCAGTGTCTCTCCTGCAAGCTCCCTGCCACACAAGCAATGGATGTGCTTGGCTCTTCCTGCTGGCACGGGCTTCACTGCCCAGTGCACAGGGGATGATGGACTGGACTGTTTTCAGGTTGCTTTTGGAGATGAATGTATAGCTGTGGCCTCCCAACATTTGCCAGTCAGCAGGAGGATGAGCCAAATATCTGAAGTACCAGAGGACAAGACCATGTGGGATGCAGTGAGGAGATGGTGGAGTCTCCAAGAAAAAGAGTGAAAGAAGAAAAAGTAGAAAAAGAGACAGACTGTAGAATCAGAGGGACAAAAAGAGTTTGGGTCAGAGGTTTTTGTGTTGGTTTTTCCCTGCCCAGGCTTCCCCCAGGTTATCTTGCTCTGGCTGAAAGCTGAAGGGGGGCTGGTGAAGGAACTGTTCAAAACCAGTAGGGCAGTGGCTGTGTGCTGGTTAATGAGTTACTGGCTCATAGCCCCGAGCTCCCGTGAGCTGCTTTCATCTCTGAGCCAAAGGAAAGGATGGATCATTCTTCAGCAGCTTCCTCTGCAACATCTGGGCTTCACAAGAGCCAGCTGTGGATCTCTGAGAGCAGCACAGCCACCACAGCCCCCCCAGGCATGGGGTGCTCCCACTGTCCAACAGCATGGATGCATCCAAGGGACCTGCTGGGACCTGAGCATAGGCTTGGTGCCACCAACAGCTGTTGTCCTGGGCTTGTTCAAGTTTTGGATCTCTCTAATGTGGACAACCCAGTGTGCTCCAGCCCCCTGTGCCCCTGCTGATGTCTCAGGCTGAGCCCTACCCATGGCTTAAACAGAGAGAATGATGGCAGAAATCCCTCATGGTTATCCATGAAGGCATCATGGCCTCCTTGACCACTGCCTTGGACTCTTGTTGTCCTGGGGTCCTTTTATTCCCTCACTTTAAATAACAATTTTTTTTCCCTCCCATAAACAGAGCTACCAGGCTCCACACTCCCGGGAGAAATTCCCACTCCCGTTCCCTTCATGGTCTGATGAGACAAAGTAGAAAAAATGGTCAGAGGGGAGAAGAAAGGAGTTTTGAAATGAATAGAAGCTGCTGGTCAGGCTGCCACTGAACAGACAAAGGCTTTCCAGCGTGTAGCTGCTTGTCTATGCAGGGAAATTAATTGGAACAGCTTTTCCAAATTAGCTGCATCTGATGATGATAAAAATAATAAAAACAAATAGTGGATTAAGTTAAATTAGGAAAAAGCAGCTTTATTCTGGAATAGGCGTGTCCACATTCCAGCATATTTTATTCCACAATAGCAGCTTTGCTGTGCTGCTCTGTGCAGACAAGCCCCGACACCAGCCCTCCTCTGCAGGGCAATCCTGCCTGACTGCTCTCCCCTCCTGCTGCCACAGGCTCCTCCAGACTTCCTCCTTCAGGCTCTATTTTTCCAGCATTTCTCCCTTCTTGAAAGTCCTCCAAGAGCCTGATCAGCTTGTCTTGTGGATTTTGTTGTTTCTCGTCCCAGTGAAATCTGCCTGCAGCCCTTCCAAAACATGTGTGTGACCCTGGTGCCCCTGATCCCTGCAACAACCTCCCGTCCAAACTTGGACTCATTCCCACTTTGAAAATTCACTTGATTCCTTTGCTTAGCATCCAGACCTTTTTTTTTTCCCCTGAAAGCTGGCTCCTGGGTTGCATGGGCAGCTTGTCTGCCTTCAGCTTAGCTCCTAAGTGACATCTGCACACACATACAAAAATCCCAGATTTATTTTGGATGGGGAGAGATGAGAATTTGGCACACACAACCAAACTGCGACCTCTCTGACCGTGCTGCATTTGCAGAGCCTGGTTGCTGGATCTCATTTCATTGCTGCCAATTCCATGGGCTCAGTCTCCAGTGGGTGAGCAGGAGTGACTCCACTGACCGTACAGAGCTACAGCATCTTAGATCAGATTAGGATCTTGCCCTTTCTATTAGAAGAAAGACATAATTTTAATTATCTTGACATGTTTATCACAGTGAGCCTGGGCCTGTTATCTCCACGGGTTCATTCTCAAATGTGCAGAGCTGCAAGAACATGATTGTCTTTTAGTAAAAACCCGCTTGAGGTATTTCTGCAGCTGCACTTTGTGTCAAAGGATAAAAAATGTGCAGGGCGACTTTCCTCGCATTGTTGGGTGGGAGTAGCTGCTGTTTGCTGCGAGCCATTGCCTACACAATGGGGCTTCAGCTATTACAGCTAATTTATGGGTCTGCATGTGTTTACCCTGTCAAACTGTCTTGCAGGGAGGGTTTGAAGACATCAAAAAATCGGTTTGTGTAAGTTTCCCTAGATGTTGTTTCTCTGTGTGGGTTGGAGTGCAAGAGCTGCTGGTTTGCTGTGTCTCAGGTTGACTCCTGGCCTCACACAGCAAATCTAGGACTCATCCCAGAGCCACCCATCCACTCATGGGACCATGTGTGATTTAAAGAGTTGCTCATGCCACTCAAACCCAGCTACCCCATCTCCCTTGCCAGTGTGCCCATAGCAGGACTCTACTGCCTTTTTTACTTCTTTCACCTTTATATCATCTCCAAAGTGGTTTTCTTTTTTCATTGAGGATTTTGACGTGAATTTGAAAAAGACTTGAAACTTCTGCCTTGTGGTCTGCTGAGTTACCTGCCTGATCCTGCATCCATCTCACTGTCAGACTGCCCAAAGTCATCCTGCAGATTTCCTTCTCCATGTTTGACCAGCTGGGTAGTTTGCATCAGACGTAGTAAATTCCTTGTCAATTACTATTTGTGTTTATTATTTGCTACACCAAAGGGCCCAGGCATGCTAGGCATGGGGTCCTTGACCAACACACAGAAAATATTCTCTTTCCCACCAAATTTTACGATCGAAGAACAAAACACAAGATAACTGAGGCTTGTCAAAGAGCCCCAGACCACAGTGTCAGCCAGCCCTAAATAGTCCCAGCATCATCAGCAGGGCTAAAAATAAGTCTAGTGGGGTTTATTTTCATTATTATACTGCCAGAATATGTCTGCTCCAGCACACGACCTTGCTCCAGCCCCATTCTCAAAGTTGCCAGGAGCAGACTTTCCTCTTCCTCCTCTTCCTCATCCTTGTCCCTCCATTCCCATCCCCTTGGGGAGTCCTGGGGTCTCACAGCTTGTCCCAGACAGAAGCTCTCACCACATTTCTCTGATGGGGTCTGGATAGGTCAAGACAGAGCCCAGTCAAACCCAGCTCCAGCAACATGAGAAGGTATCAGGCAGCAATAACCCCTCCAGGATAATAGCTCTGCTCCTTGGCAACCTAGGACAGTATGGAAGTGGCTCAGGAAGTGGCTGGAAGTGGCTTTGTCCCCTTCACACCAACATTCAGCCATTTAGAACAATGTGGGCATCTCTCAGTGCCGTTTTGGTCCATGGGGACACATCCTGGACTCTCAAGGGATGAGGGACCTTGATCAGGCAGGTGCAAAGTGCTACTGGAAAAAGGCAGAGTGACAAGTGAGGGTGGCAATGAGAAATTGCTCGTGGTCACAGGGAATTTCCAGGATCATAAAAGCACACTGTGACCTGTAATTATCAGGTGGAGGCTGGGGAATCAGATACAGCAAGTAGGTTATGAAAAGAGAAAAGGAACAGTGTTGCCAACAATTTTTAAATTTTCCTGCAACAATCAGGGGAAACTTATCTCCAGAGTCAGGGAACAAGTTTAATTTTATCCTTTGCTCTCCTTCCCTTCATTCAGTGGAGTACAGAGGCAGACACAGCCTCGGATGTTTCTCCTTCCCCTGAGGGTGCCTGCTTGCTCGGCTGTGGCAGAGCCCAAATCCTGGGATAAATGCCCTAATCCCAGGGGCTGGAAGAGCCCTGGTGGGCTCCTGTCTCCTGTGCCATTTCATGCACTGTAAAAAGCAGGAGAATTGCAAATCTCACTGATGGTGTACAGAGCTGCTCTGACAAAGAAATGCTTGGTTTCTATACAGCAGAAACCAGAGAAAAAACCTAAATCTCAAAGCAGGGACAGGACATACCCAAGTCTGCTGCCACGGAGGGGACAGAGGCTGTAAGTCACTCTGCTGCGGTGACAACCCCGATGGCAGCACTGAGGCAGAGCTCAGCCCCTCTCACTTCTTCAGGGATGCTGGTCAAAGGGAGCCTGGGGATGCCAGAGAGGCACGGAGCAACCCTGCCCGCCCCAGGGCTCATCCCAGGGCCAGCGCTAAGTGTGACACCGTGAGAGGGAAGCTGTCAAGAAGCAAACCCACTCTCCCCTCGGAGCAGAATTTCTTTCATAGCTGCACCCCAGCACTTCCCAGCCTTTCTGTCTTTTGCTTAATTAACTACAGAACTCGTACGATTTTCTCCTTTTTTTTTTTT